>CABFVX010002630.1:0-56289 GCA_902151425.1 Timema shepardi | reverse complement strand
CCCCCCCGCCTATTACTGTTTCAAGCCTGTGGCCTGGGTCAATTTTTCATCCAAGCTATATATTTTCTACCACTACATGAATCATAATACAGCTGCTGTCCACACTTTCCAAACCAAGTTTATCCCATTTATTAAATGCTTTGTTCCCGATATGAAGAAAGTTATAGACTTCTCTGATGGATCGGAAGATCACTACAAAGAATAGATTCAATTTTTCTAACTTATGAAGATTTTGGAGTAGAAGCTGATTGGCATTTCTTTGCAACAAGTCATGACAAGGGACCTTATGATGGGATAGATGGAAATGTGAAGGAACTGGCAGCTAAGGAAAGTCTATAACAGCAAAATCAGGGTCCCATTATAACACCAATAACCATGTTTCAATTTTGTGTGGATGGCATTAAAGTAATAAACTTTGTCTTTGTAGCAGAAAGTGACATTCAAAAAGGAAAGTTTAATTTGAAAATGAGGTTTGAGGAAGCTAAAATAAGCACTTGAGACCATCATTGTTTGGAACGAAGGACATGTCAAAAATGTAAGTTAGAAAGATTTTGACATCATTCGACATGAAACACGTGCTTATGTCGATGACATTAATGTGTGTGTTTATGATAATAAATGGTCAATGCCCAAGTTTGCGAGGTTTCAAAGAGAAATAGCGATATCAAAGTGTTGTTTTACAAATCAGATGCTCCATGCCCAAGCTTCGGTTTAACAAAATATGTTGTTTGATGGGTGAAAATTAGGAATGTTATATATGTCCTGCGATATAAAGAGTTCACAACTATAACAGGAAGATCATTTAACATTACCCAAGGAAAAAAACAATAACCCTCACTGAAGTTGAAAGCTCACTTTTGGAAATAAAGACTATAATAGACAAGTGTTGCTACTGAAGTTTGTGATTCAACAACTTTACATTTCTTCTGGTAAGGCATTTTTTTACTAATCTTTTGTATATACTGTATTGCATTAGGTAGTTTAAAGTATTCAAGCATAATTTGAATTTTATTTTATGGCTTGGAAAAAAAAAATATATATATATATATTAAATTAACTTATATAAATAACTGTAAATTTCAAAGTGCTTATATGTTACAATTATTACCGCATATTTTGGGGTCTGTAACTTATAAGCCAGTTTGAATCACACAATGAAACTCACAGGTTTTGTTGAGTACCAGTAGAGGTATCCTTGGGCGAAAAGTGAAATTTTTATCTGGCCCCCCCCTTCTGAGAAATTTGACCTTGAACTTGGCAAAAATTTGAACTTATGAAATTTTGACACCAAAAAGAGGCAGGAAGGTGGCCAAAACCAAACTTTAACTATACATAGCTGAAAACTCTGTACTAGTCATAGTTATAATAAAACAACAATTTCCATCTTGTGGTTCCAGCTCCCGGTCATCAAAAATGGTGGCTATTCTAGTGAATTTTGCATATTTCAAGGTCATTTGAGTCATGGTTTATAAAATAACTAGAACTTTCTAACTTTTAAAACGGCCATATTTTTTTTCCAAAACCTCTGAAAGACAACGTTTACATCTGCTACTGCGAGGAAAAGGTGGTAGATAAAAACTGTTTTGATCTACCCACTGATGGGCTTACCAATGGTAAAAATCAAATGGTCATGCAACCATTTATTTAAAATTTAGGCAATTTCATGTGGAATGACCGCATTAAGATTATTAGTGACCTTGAATTTTTGAATGACTTAATGTGGCCATATGAAATAGCATTTTTAAGTCTATTAAAACTCCCACAAAATTGTTTTTATTTTATTTCTCTACCTTATGTATTTCTGAAGAAATGAAATAAAATGTGAGCTCAATACTGCTATTTGTTGACATTTAAAAAATCTGCAACTTAAAACTAATAGAGGAAAAAATTTGAAATTTTTAACTTTCTTTGTGGGAATAAAATTAATGCCAAATAAGCCTACCATTTAAATACTAAGTCTACCGTTTTTTTTATTGGACCACTTGATATGGATTTACCCATTAACTTCATTTATTTTATTCTGAAAATTGAAAAATGACATCTGGACACGGGAATCGAACCCGGGACCTTCGGCTTAGTACGCCAATGCTCTTACCACTGAGCTATCCAGGATTTGTCCCGTGCCCATGGTCATTCTTCACTCATNGATATCATATTCTGAAAATTGAAAAATGACACCTGGACACGGGAATCGAACCCGGGACCTTCGGCTTAGTACGCCAATGCTCTTACCACTGAGCTATCCAGGATTTGTCCCGTGCCCATGGTCATTCTTCACTCATATTTTAAGGCAGAGTCTAAGATGGACGTGCGGAAGTCGTCAGCTTTATAAACATGTGAGTATATAAGATCACAGCCATCAGACAACGCAGCCATCCACGACTCGGTAGTTGGCATATGTCCAGGTGTCATTTTTTTCATTTTCAGAATATGATATCTAAGTGGTGCTATCCTCACTAAAATGCATCGATGATAGCTTCGGCTATCTGATTCATTCATGTATTTTGTTTTATCATTGACTTGTCACTTTCTTAACAACTTCCATGGTCTAGATGTATATTTCTGGTCTTTGGATGTATATTTTTGGGCCCTAATGATATCGTTAATCAATCCTTATGTTAATTTATTCGCATTCTATGAATTAAAACAAATCACACCTGAACCATTTTATATACAGGTACATGTTTTGTATTTTTTTATTCATCCAATTTCCCTTGATTGGAGTGGTAAAAGCATCGTGGTGACATTTTAATGACTGTGATCTAGTTACCTTTGATCTTGGAATGTTTCAACAGAGTCTATTCCTTCTTCTTTGATAGGTGGCACCAAATTAGTTGTCACCGTCCGAGATTCCTGCGGACAACAATGTAATGTAGTTTAAATACCTAGAGCTATTTTATATAGGCTATTACAAGTAGTTCTCATAGCATCACACTATCCATTCAGGTTATACTCTATAAACTAGTTAAGCTAAAATGTTGGGTATAAGGAAGGTTTGATTTAGAGAAAATTTACCCACATTTGCATGGAGGAAGATCAGAAAGACGTTTAAGAGAGAAAAGAATTCGGTACACCAAAATACTTTTAATGTCAATTCGGAACTATTACAATTCCTTATGTCCTTTTATGTTTTTGGCGAGATGATTTTCAGTTCTCTTCTTGTTGAAAATTTAAAACAATCTTAACATTTGTTGGGAATGATGTGTAAGCACTTTATAATATAATACTCTCTATTTCACGTAATATAACTTTTCAAATAGTTTTAAAAAAAACCTATGATATCATTATACACACAAGGGAATGGGAAATCCATTGATACTATAACTGAGCCTACCGGTATATTTTATTTTTACAATATTTAGACATCTCAGTTAAATCTATGTCCAAACTGAGACAACTAGATCAACACGTAGTTTACTTTGTTACAATATTATGTCATCTTATAATACCAAAGTCAAAGTGTATAGTTTGGGAATATTGGAATTCTAATTTATTAATGAATGGAACATTAACAGGGTTAGATCAAGTCATTAGAGTAATTGTACCATAATGAAGGTTAGGTTAAGCTAAGATGCAAAGGAATTGTAATATATGAATTCCGGTGGGTGTGTTCTCTTGGATCTTACTATGTTTTCAGTTCCGTTTTAATGTACTGTACCTTGTGTGAGTTTGTTGGATGTGGAAGAGTGTTTTCAATTGGATAAGAGAATATCAGTTAACCATTTACAAGAAATTCATCTGTTACAAAAGAGAGTGAAGTGGTATCACTGTAGAAGATTATTGCACATTAATTGGATCTATTATATATATATATATATATATAATTTAGTATAATTAAATCTCCCGCATTTTTGTGAGCCTACATAAAACACTGTTAATGCAATATTTTATTTATTATATACACACACAACCAGAATACAATGAATCAAATAATAACAATCTTAACATTTAAATTTTTATGACTTTTTTTATACTAAAAACAAATATACAATAGTAAGTTTTTAAATAAATCTCATAGTGTAGAGATTAAGGAAACAAACAATATAATTTGTCAAAAGTGGCTTAAGCATAAGCATACCAGTCGTTAATGTAAATTCTAACAAATGATAAATACTTTTTTAAATCATAAACCACCCAAAACACTTTCATTTCTAATTCTAAGAACGTTTATTTTAGGTAGGTATGTAGGTACTCATGTATTATATTTAAAATATGAAAAGTTCAATACTCGTGGTTGAGAAGCCATAATTAACCTAGCATTTAAGAAATAAAGAAATATATAAGTAATAGCCATTTGCCTAAATAGTTTGAATAGTATTTTAAATTTCTTAATATAAGCTTTCATTTGACACAACAATGAAAAAAATTGGTTAATAAATAATGAAGTTATGAATATTTTAATTATTACAACCCAAATCGAAGCAATTCTTTTAGAAATAAACAGGTTTTTTTAGGGTTTTTTTTTCAAAATGGTGGCATAGAAAAACTTGAAAGAAAAAAAAATGTACAGCTCTGAATACCTTCATAGGAACCAAATTTAAAGAAAATATTAAATGTAAGGGCACAATGATATTCCCAAATTAAGTGATTTAACGTGAAATAAGTCGCATAGTGGCCAAAAGTTTTTTCCTAGAATATTGTATTAACATCCTCTACACATCAACATCTATATTCATGAACAAGTTCGGAATTAATTGTAGCATTATTTCAATTTCCAACTTAATTAAATTATTACTATTATTATTAGCACCGCGTCTTACTACCCGTTCGGGTTGTACGCACTTACACTAATGTGTAATGGTAGGGTGATTGTGAGATGAAATGGAGGACCTACAGTTTAACGTGGGATCCGAACAACGGGGAATCCGAACCACGGTGGAGGCCTGGCATTCCTCACATCCACAAGATGTCTTGTCAGAGGTGAAGGAAGGGTTTGGTAATCAGATAAATCTATGCCAGGACCTGGGATTGAACCCCGGCCGCCAGCACAGAAGTCTGACACCTTACCCCTAGATCACCAGGTCACCAACTTAATTAAAAACAGTATAATAGTACATGAGGGGTAGAGGGGTTAGGATTTGTTAGCTTATAATAATTTTAAAATATCATTACTCAACGCTAAAATAGCTAGAAATTATTTTCCCTGCTTGAGAGTGGGGGTGTACTAATAGGGCAGTGACGTGCAGTACAAGGGGTCTACCTAGTGGGTTCCACTTAGCCTCCCCTAATCAATCTCTAGCTCATCGCCGAGAGTGGTGTACCCCGGGATATGAGTAGGCTGGTGAAGTTGATTTGAACACCAGTAGAAGCCAGGTCAGGTGCATACAGGAGACAGGCGACTGGTAAGGGCCCAAACCAACAAGCTTAGAAATGGGTCTGGCCAGGTGGCACCCAATTTGTTGCGCTGGGAGTGTGAGGGTTGGTAAAATGTGGAGCTAGGACATTTTCAGCACCCGTACATAACCTCGGCTAGGAAAGGTTACCAGCAAGAAGTCTACCTAAGGACCTTTAAACATTAGCTCCGCTACTTAGGTGTGCGCCACGACCGGCTTAATAGGACAGTGGCAAACCAAAGCACTCGAGAAATTCAAGTAAAATGCCAGATTAGAAGAACTGTTGACAGCCATTAGCTATGACTAGAGACTCTGAGCATTGGAATACTGATTGGAAGAGTGGAGGAGATTGTAGACCTGATGGATGAAAGAAGAGTGGATGTCCCGAGCCCGAGAGAGACCAAGTGGAGAGGGAGAGGCATGGGAAATTGCAAGATCTATATTTTGAATCGGATGAGAAATAATGAGGGCAGGAAAAACATAGTGGGCTTTGTAGTGAGAGAAGGGCTGCAGATGGAGGTGGTAGAGATGAACGATAGGATAATAAAGATGGCAACGGATAGAGGGAAAAATTTGGAAGTGATACAAGAGTATGCCCAACATAAGAAAAGGACAAGTGTGAGGAAGACATAGAAAGGCATATGGGAAAAGAAGTCAGGTAGTAATGGAGGATCCTAATGCAAAAGTATAAAAAGTGAAAGGAGGTTTTGAGGAGATGCTAGGGAAAGAAGGATGGGGATGGGGATCGGGAGAGAGAAATGAGGAGGGTAGAAGAAGCCTGTTGAAGCTATGTGCAAAAAATAAAATTAAAGTGGCAAACAGCTGTTACAAAAAGGAAAGAGAAAGTCTTAAGATTACTATATAGTGCTGGGGTGGGGACCAAAGGTCTGTGCTAGACTACTTTCTAATGGATGAACAAATGAAGGGGCAGACTGTAAACATCAAGGTAATACCAAGTGTGCCCTTAGATAGTGACCACAGGCTGTTGGTGGCAGGTATAAAGGGATTGGAATGTGTTTGGAGGCTAAACAATTAAGAGGAAAGTACCTATAAAAGGCAAGAAGCTTAGTGCTTAAGGAGAGTTGTAAAGAGTAAGGGTAGAATGGGGAAAGTTTAAGAACAGTTTGGTGAAAGCTGCAAAGGAGGTATGTGGGAGGACAAATGATAACAAAAAGTGGAAGAAGATACCCTGGTGAAAGGACAGGGTGAGGAAACCAGTGGAGAAGAAGAATAAAACATTCAGAAGGTGTTTAGCCCTTTGAGTGCCAATTTCACTTAGAGCGATGCGCAAAATATTTGCTAAGATTGCCAGCGTCGCTTACAGCAATCCCATGTTTTCGAGTTCTTAGTTCAGTATTAAGTCAATAGATAAGGTAGATTTTATTTCCATTGCATTCTCATAAGTCATTTATTTTAGACTTTATTTTACTATAACCTTGCTAAAGTTGATGGTCACTAAAACAGCTGCTATGCATCATAACCCAATTTTGGCGTAAAATCTAAAGTTAGTTTTCTTTGTAAATTTTTGTTATTTACTCAGTTTTTTTATGTTCTTTTCAGCGATTTATTCTATTTCAAACTATTAACATTTTTCAATGCTTACGAATTAATGTTAAATAAAACAGTATTTTTTTAATATCTTGACTAGTATTTTTTTATTATATTTAAAAATTTTAAAAGTATATGTATAATTATATAATCTGATTGGCAAGCATGTTAGCTAATTTACGTAAAAAATTGAGTGCAAGAAGTTCAAAGACTAATAAGTTATTAAAATGTAAACAAAATCCTTTATTTTTCAGCAAAATAGCTTGGAACTCTTAGCATATTTTTTTGTCATTTCTCTTGGCACTCAAAGTGTTAAGATTAGGATTGAGGAAACAGAAGAATAATGTAGGGAAAAGGAAAAAAGAGGAATAGTACAGGAAACCAGGAAGGAATGGGTGTCAAAATTGACAGGAATTCTGGAAGTAAGAAAGAGGGTATTTATATAGCCAGGTAAGAAACGGAAGAGAGAAAAGGCAAGAAGTTAGAACGATCGATAAAGACAATGAAGACAGGAGAGGAAGAAAAGGAACTATGGATGAGATGTTTTGAGACGATGTTCAACCAGGAAAAGGAAAGGGATGAGAGTGAAACAGAGGAGCAGGAATAAATAGCAGAAGAGAAAGAAAGAGGTCCCACATGGAAAGAGGTGGAGGATGCATTAAAGAGGACAAAACAAGGAAAAGCATCAGGTGTGGACGAACTGATAGTGGAAATAAGAGGAGCTGCATGAGAAGTGATAATACCATGGTTATACGGGATGCTGAGAGACATTCGGAAGAAGAACAAGGTACTGGAACAAGGGAGTTATAATACCTATTTTCAAGAAAGGAGACTGGAAGAGGTGTACAAATTAGAGGGATAAACTGCTGATGTGCCATTGAACAAAAATTTATGAGAGGCTACTGGAAATGAGGGGAAAAAATGAAGGTAAGGTGGAGAGAGGAACAGTACAGATTTAAGGAAAAGAGGTCTGCAATACTTTGTTTTCTAGAGTATTTTTGTTTCTTTTAGCCACAGGCATACTAAGCTTGTTTTGGAGAAGTAAATCACAGAAAGCTTCAAGTGAGAGGAGAAGAAATTAAGGGTGGAAGAATGGTGGAAGGATAGAGGAAGCTAGAGACATTTTACTAGAGTGACCCGGCCACAGGTTAAAAACAGTTGATGTTGATGATGATGATGATGATGATGATGAGAAAAATCTACAATACACTTGATCTTTGCCATACAAAAGCTGATGGAAAGAAGGTATGAATTTGGGAAAGACTTGGTATTTATATTTATGGATGTGGAAAAGGCATGTGATCGTGTTGATATAAATAAAGTTTGTAAAGCGATGGAGAAGGAGGAGCATTTATGAGGACAACAGGAGTTGTGTTAAAAGTGAGAAGGGGAGGTTAGTGTAGTACCAAATAAAATAAAAAATTGAGTGACGCAGGGGAGTTCACTCTCGACCCTATTATTTGTAATGTTAATGGAAATGGTCATGAATAGAGTGGCAGGAAAACTCGTGGAGGAAAGTATGAAAGCCGTGGTGTTTGCTGATGACTTGATGGTATGAGGGGATAAAGAGGAAGTAGTAGTACAAAAACAGTAATGTAATGGAATGAGGAAGTGAAAGCGTGTGTAGTGAGCTATGGCATGGCTAAGTGTGAAATGATGGTAATGACAAGGAAGCGAATAAGATTATCAAGTTGGATGAAGTAGAGCCGAGAAAAGTACAGAGCAAAAAATATCTTGGAAACGTGATTGAGGTGAAAGGTGGATGTAGAAAGGATCTAATGAGAAGAGGACAAAAAGGGAGAGTTGTTCTATATTATTATTATTATTATTATTATTATTATTATTATTAGCAGCACCACGTCTTACTACCCGTTCGGGTTATACGCACTTACGCTAATGTGTAATGGTAGGGTGATTGTGAGATGAAATGGAGGACCTACAGTTTAACGTGGAATCCGAACCACGGTGGAGGCCTGGCATTCCCCACATTCACAAGATGTCTTGTCAGAGGTGAAGGAAGGGTTTGGTAATCAGATAAATCTTTGCCGCGACCGTTCGAAGCGTAAGAAAGTGTTGTGACACAGGGTGTATTTTGTGCCCATTGTAAAATATGCAACAGAAACATGGACAGTGAATGTAAGAGAGACTAGGAAAGTAGAGGCTATAGGAATGAAGTTAGTGAAGAGCACGTTAGCTGTCGCCAGAAAAAAACGGATAAGGAATAAAGTTATCCTGGGATGAGAGCAGCAGATAAAAGTGTGAAAGTGAGAGGAAAATAATGGAAGCAATTAAAGGGGGAAGAATGGTGGAAAGATAGAGGAACATTGAGGAATTTTACCAAATTGATCAGGCCACAGTCTGGAAACAATTAATTAAACAATGAGGTTTATGTGGAAGGACATTTACCCAAGTTCTCAGATTTATGTGACAAAGGGTGAATTCATATTTAATTTTGCTAACCTATAAAAATTAAAAAACTATTATTATTATTATGAATTCTTGAATCATATTATGTAATATTTTTGTGTGTATCAAAAACTAAAAACAAACTATTTTATGTTAATTAAGAGTAATAATTATGTCAAAAAAAAATTTACAACTCATAGCATACCCCTGGAAAATAATATTATTATTAGCACCGCGTCTTACTACCTGTTCGGGTTATACGAACTTACGCTATATGTGTAATGGTAGGGTGATTGTGAGATGAAATGGAGGACCTACAGTTTAACGAGGAATCCGAACCACGGTGGAGACCTGGCATTCTCCACATTCACAAGATGTCTTGTCAGAGGTGAAGGATGGGTTTGGTAATCAAATAAATCTGTGCCGAGACCGAGGATTGAACCCCAGCCGCCAGCACAGAAGTCTGACACCTTACCCCTAGACCACCAGGTCACCGACGAAAATAATAATAATAATGCTTGTGAAATGTGTTTCATAGCTCATCTAAAAATTTTAAGCACATGCTTGTCAGATATGCACTTATATTAATGTCTGTCCACGTTAGTGTTCACAGCTCCCTACGATGATGATCTAAAGAATCACTCTTGCACTAAACTAAACAGTCAATGGCAGCGTGATTAGCGTTTGAATTCCGACCGACCAGGTGTACTTAGTGTGATTTTTTTTTCTTGCGGTTTTCTACTCTCCTTTCATATAAATGCAATTTACATTTATTGAAATATTCAATTATTCTCATATGTAAAAAAAAGTTTAATTAGTAGGACTAGATATGCGTATAGCATCAACATATAATAAGTGACGCAAAAAAAATTATAATGGTGATGGTACACTTTATTTGTCCCAATTTCAACTTCTTTTCATTGATATTATTATTATCATCATCATCGCTGTATCTTACAACCCGTTTGGGTTATACGCACTTCATTGTTGTTCACATTATATATACACACACATATGCTAAGAGTACATATATAATCAAATTACACCAAGATTTATATATTTTAAACAAATTTTAATGACCTCTATATCAAAACAAAACCCGACAATAGATCATCAAATCACTTTAAAAATGAAAATATTGACAATCAAGTATAACATTCCTGTCATGCTTTGCGCTTCACCTGTAATCCTACATACTAAAACAGTGACAATGACTTGAACTTTCCGGTCATGCTTTGCGCTTCCCCCGTAATCCTACATACTAAAACAGTGACAATGACTTGAACTTTCCTGTCATGCTTTGCGCTTCACCCGTAATCCTACATACTAAAATAAATATGACATCGTCCTATTATGTGAACCACCCATGTTTAATTATTGCATTGAATGGTTTATTTTATTTAAAATTATAAATTTAATTTACTAACACATGAAAGATTTAGTTAAGCTTGGTTGAGAAAGTGTCATAATAATGAATATATAAACTAATCGTCTTATTACAGCAATGATGTAATTGGATGATGCGTAATAAATACCTAGTCACCTCAAAGTTTGGCGTAACTTTATCTCCTCTAATTTTAAAGTTTTTGTTTTGTTTAAATCAACTTAACATGTGTTTAGGCAATTCCATAGGTAGCAGACTCACACTTTAAAAATGATAATATTTCTGATACAATAACAAAAAATACACCACTTAATAGAGGACAGTTAAGCAAATATATGTTAAAAAAACAATATTTATAAATTTAATCAAAGTATTTTTAAAAAGGTATAAATTAAATGTAATGGACTGACAGTCTGTTAAACACTAGTTTCCCCGCTTATACTTTGCACTCAAATTTCTCGTAAACATATCTGTGGAAAAAAATAGAATATTTAAACTAATGTAAAAAATAATAACAAAATAGGTAATCAATTACCAGTTTTAAATGCTATTGAGCCCTCCCTTGAAGTTAGCAGGGGCATAGTAAAATTAAATTTTATGTCAGTAACGAAATGACAATAAAAAGTAACAGACTAACACTTATGATTTTAAAAGCAAACTAGGTTGGTATATTTGCAAACAAGAAACAAGAAAAAAATTGTATAGCAATAACATAGCTATAATGTGTTTATTCTAGATATTACTTTTGAGTTTAGCATAATTTTTTTTTCTGATATCAGATAGTCGAGGCAGTGAAAATGGTCCAGTCCCAATAAGGTTAATAGGGCCAAAAAAATAAATATTTTTGTCAACTTCTTCGATATCAAGTTGTTTTGGCCAACGAAAAATGTCATAAATGCCTTATAAAAACTTCACTGTGACATGATTTTCACATTCATGTAATACTCTACTGATATAGAATGACATATCATAAAATACAGAATAGTATGTAATTCTTTTTTCAATCTATATATTATTTTTAATGTCACCTATCTAGACCTAACAGGGTGGCTACAAAACATATTTTACAAAATTCCCTGACTTTTCCAGGTTTTCCAGGCTACATTTTTAAAACTTCCCTGACTACGTTTTTCCAGTTTTAATGGTGGATGATGACTTTTTTTTCTTTGTTATGAATCACATATTTAAAAAAATGTATCTACTAAACATAGATGGTTTTATCAGTTATTTAAAAAATTAAAATGTTATTTTATTTAGGTATTATTAACTTTTGTTTCGGTGTTTAGTTGCAAAATTAATAATATTTTTAGACATATTTTTTATTCCCAAACTTTTCCTTATTTTTAGTTAAATTCCCTGACATTTCCCTGTTTTCCCTGTCATCCAAAAATTCCCTGAATTTTCCAGGTTTTCCCTGTTTTCCCTGTCTGTAGCCACCATGCCTAATGAGTTTGTTTGGATCTGTGAGGGTAAAGTTTGAGAAATAGTTTCAAAATCACTACATGCAGCATGTTGTGCAACTTTAATGTGATATGGCTTTACAGCCTTTAGAATGTGTATGTTTGTATGTTTTGTGTACCAGTTATATTAACAATGTTTGACCACTTTTCTTATAATTGTAGTTCATAAAATGTGAATTCATCTTTTGTTATGAACATGACATTAATTTACTCCACATGTTGTTTAGCTATGTATACAAATTGTTGGGTGACCTGGTGGTCTAGGGGGTAAGGTGTCGGACTTCTGTGCTGGCGGCCGGGGTTCAATCCTCGGTCCAGGCACAGATCTATCAGATTACCAAACCCTTCCTTCACCTCTGACAAGACAACTTGTGAATGTGGGGAATGCCAGGTCTCCACCGTGGTTCGGATTCCACGTTAAACTGTAGGTCCTCCATTTCATCTCACAATCACCTTACCATTACACATTAGCGTAAGTGCGAATAATAATAATAATAATAATAATAATAATGATAATGATAATAATAATGATAATAACGATAATAATAATAATAATGATAATAATAATGATAATAATGATAATAATAATAATATTTTCCCCTGATCATTGCCTAAAAGGAGAAAAACTTTAAGGGTCTCAAGGTTGCAAACTTAGAAAAGCCAACCTTAATAGTTTCATTTTCTGCACAAAACACACTGTGAGCTTTTATTTTTTTAGTGTTGTCAGTAAATAACATTATTGAACGTGAGACTTCTCTTCTTCACTAACATAGAACTCCTGCAGTCTTTCCACAATTTAGGGTTTTATTATCAAGCACATTTTTCTTTGGAAAAATTACCACAAGTCCTTGTTTTGCTGCAAACTCTTTCATGAGAACCCTTTGTTTGCGAAAGGAGTGAGGCAAAGCATTCTGTAATTTTTTCCAGGCTTTGCCTTGTGACTGACTGTCCACTAGAAAAAAACTAAAGATTCTTTGTTCCGAGGGGTGGTGCTGGTAATAACCTACTGTGCGTTTTGAATCGTCTTTCTTTGATTTATTTTATATGCCTTGTGTTTTTTTTTTCTCAGTTCAATTTTCTTAGATTAAATAAGCCCTGCCTTTTCAGATTTCTTCCTAAGATTTTATTTTATTTTGTCATGGACTTCTTTTTCTTTCAGTATCTTTCTGTATATATTTTTTTTTTGTTTTGTTTTCCTGCCATGGTTATTGGAGCCATCACATATAAAAAATTTATAAAGAAAATACTCTGGGGTAAATAATTAAATTGTAGCTTAGCTGTGGTTTTTGATATTGCATCCACTTAAAAAATATTTATAGAAAAGCCTTATGGGCTTGGCTTATATAAGTTATATATAGATTAACATCGGTGGTATATATATACACACACACACACACACAGGTCTAAACTAGCCTGGTAGGCCCATGATTATAAATTTGTATATAAGTCATGTGGTCATTACATGTTTTTTTGTTAATATTATTATACAAAGGTATTAAAAAGATAGGCCTAATTACATTGTTTAATCCAATTACAAGTAGAAATATAGTATGTTTAAGCATACCTGCACAATAGAATGCTGATAGATTGTTTTGAAATAAAGTTAATTCACTGAAAACAACTTATTTGCTTGAATGTATCCACTGAACAAACTAACAATGAAATGTAGGGAAATACAATCATTTGATCTAAGTTTAACTTATAAAGTTGCCACACAAACTGACAGTAAAATAAATTTTTATTTCCCTTGTTATTTAAATTAGTGTATTCAATCCGTTTTTGGCAGTCTGTTACTGTGATTGTTAGTCCAATACTATAAAAAAAATGTGATTAAAAGTATTGTATTTTTTTACTGTAAAGTTTTCAATTGCTTACCATACAGACAGAGAAAAAAAATGTATAGGTCAGCAAGAGAATTTTTTTCACAAAATAAAAAACCTTTTGCATAAATTTTTGTTTCTCATATAACTCAATAACTTGGACCAAATTAACCTAAAATGAAATTTTATTTAGTAATAATAATATTTAGCACCGCGTCTTACTACCCGTTTGGGTTATACGCTTCTAAGTACTAATTACATTAATGGATTAGGAATTGGGAAGGTTTTTAATCAGAGGAAGTGAACCCGCATTTGTGTGGAGGGAGAGTGGAAAACCATTTAGGAAAAACCACCCCCAGTTCACCAGACCGAGATTCGAACGAATTATCTCCCCGTCCTCAGCAGTAGAGCTCAACACGACAAGCACGTTAGCCAACTACGCCACCGAGGCGGGTTTTATTTAGTAACACATGACATGCCTGGCAGGCTAAAAATGTTATAGAAGTAGTGTAATGCAGGGGGTTGGCGGAGATCTTGCAACATATTACCCCTCTTATCTCACCCCTGAACATACGGTAGAGTATTTAGATCATTTGCAAGTAGGCCTACTATAGGCCTATTGTAATCGCAACGTTTCCCATTCCAGTACCTAGATGTGTTCTTTGTGTAGGCCTGTGCGTCTTATCTGATATATATTGTTTACCTCATCCCATTAAAGTATATTATTATTATTATTATTTTTAGCACCGCGTCTTACTACCCGTTCGGGTTATACGCACTTACGCTAATGTGCATATGGTAGGGTGATTGTGAGATGAAATGGAGGACCTACAGTTTAACGTGGAATCCGAACCACGGTGGAGGCCTGGCATTCCCCTAAAGTATATTATTTTATATAAAGTATCAGTTTTCATTCCACAACTTTATTTTTCCTCGATAAGATGGACGTTTCGTAACTCAGACAGACCCCCACCCCCTTTAGTACGAGTTACCGAGAGTTGTCTGTACTAATTTTCTTCAAAACAGCATACTTTTTGTTCAAATTAATATTTTGGAAGAAGTAACATACCACAATTATTATATACTAGCAATCCCGCACGGCATTGCCCATGGTCATCTACAGTCACAGTTGTCGCTGAAACTTAGTTTATAAACCTAATTAAAGAGTTAATTAAAATAAATTAAATTCGACTTAAAGGTGCATTCAGACTGCCTTCTTTCCACTTATAATGTTAAAAATTTCAGATCTCTGTGTGTCGTAGATTGGGCTGGGCATCGCACGCAAACAAACAAACACACAACCACTTCCTTTTATTATTATTATAGCTATTGCTACTAAAAAAATTATGTAGGCCAGTTAATTTATAACATCTTTTACACTGCATAAATTAATTTGAAAATTCCCATTATTTATTCTAAAATTTATATCTCAATATAATTATTAACTTTGAATTAAGAAAGGTAGGCCCCCTAACACTTTTCTTGCCTGTGTAAGTATAAAATCTATGTTTGATTCAAATAGGCCTACTATGTAAACACATGAACCAAATGGCCTTTTAACTTTCTTAGTTCCAATTACTTTAAAAAATAAGTCTTTAGTTGACATTTCTATGGAATTGCCCTTTTATGTTTGGAAAAGTGTACACATTATATCAATATTTTGTAGAGTTTAAAACAGAGGTCGAGAATGGGATGGATAAAACGTATTATCCCCAAAAACATCTGCAAGTGTACCATATGGGGGGCTATTGTGTAGTTTTTAACATCTCACATTCAGTCACTCAGAAACATGATAGGCCTATGTAGACGGATTATAGTAAGCCTACACATTACTTCCTCTGAGATTTCATTGTTGCAGAGATAGTCACTTTAAACCAGGAAACAAAAATGTAAATAATTATGAACATTAGTAAGTTGTTACTGATAGTAGGAGACATAAATTTTAACAGAAACAACCAATCAACCAGTACAACTGGTTGAAACAGTCCCAATTCTTATTCCAGGTTTCCGATAAACCTTTAATTAGAGTCCCAAATTATAATCGAATGCATACACGAAATCTTAATTTCTACTTACCACAGATTCAATCTTTACGGGAGCAACTAGAGAATCCAAGGGAACTTCTGTTTTTGGCAAAGCATGTTTTTCGACTTTTGGCCAACTGAGTATGTGAATAGGTTTTGAATCTTGCTGATGCTTACACATTGTTTTTAGTTCCTCACTAAATGTTATAGGAGAAGCTTGTGTTTCAAGTTTTATTGTCTCCAAAGACTGTTTACAGTTAGAATCTGTAGTGAACGTTAGAGAACTCTGGCCAAGTGTATACATAATTGATAATATGTGATTTTATAGGACCAGATACAAGCATAACTAAGTATATAGGGATTACTGTGAAATCGAGCCTCATTACGTAACTAAATAGAGTGAAAGTTGAGATGTACTGTTATTAGATGACAGGGTTTACAGGTGAAATTTTTGAAAACCAGTGCTGCCACGTACCACAGATTAATCTACCATCATACAAAATAAAGTCTTCCGCTGACAAATTTTATATTTTGTAAAATATATTAGTTCACTAGGTTGACTAGCGTATTCAAACGAATTTAAAGTTTGGTGTTGATATAGCAATATAAATTATATTAGATAAAACATCATTAATATTTCAATAAATGTGTTTTTTGTTTATTTTTCTCACATTACATTTATATTTTGATATGTATTTTACATACTATATAACATGCTACGACAAACAGTTAACAAATGGTTAGTTACAAAAATTAGGCTTAAGGTAAATATAGACTAAAGTGGATCACTGAATTATTCTACAGAAATTGATGTGATTAAAAATGATTATTATTCTTAAAAGGAAATAAATAGATTATGGGCTTTGAAAAAAATTGATAAGTATAGTAAAACATTAACATTAAATTGAGCGTTATTAAATAATAGGAAATGCAGTTTAAGTTTTGGTACTTAAATTATAATTATACATGTATCTTTGTTACAAATGCTGTTTATAAAATTACACACATTAAAACAAATTAAAATCATATCTCTAACTGATAAAATGAGTAATTTTCTCTTTGATTTATTTTAGTATATTGAAGATTTAATACTTAGAAAATGTTTATGTTTTGTGCCTGTTTTGATTATTAGGGGAAGGTGTTGTACCTAGGAACTCTTGTACCTTAAAACACCGGCCATTTTTAATACATGCAGTGCCATCTGGATATTATTCTCATTACTATGTTATTCTACTTCCTTTAGCAGTTGTTCAGTTTGCAAATGGCGACTCTCTGGTAATTGGTATTGATACAGTTTGTGTTTTATTTTTTGTGGTATGAAAAGTAAATTTTTACAACACAAGTTTTCATATCATTAAACATACAGTGTAAATGTTATACAGTTAACTTCTAGTCATCCTACAAGAGTAAGTATATTAGTATTTAATGCAATGGTGTTCATTTGGTGCAAATACAATCTAAACACAAAAATTAGGTTATGAATACAGCAGGCATTGTTCTTGTACCTCAGAACATAGTTTAATCACGTACCTTGGAACACCGTTCCAAGGTACAAGAACATGTTAATTGTGTATTTTTACAAAATAATAATGCATTATAGATGAAGTCATTATGTTTTATCTCATATTTTACAGGTCATTAAACATGCCTAGAAGCAAAGAAGGAGAAAAGCGGGACAAAATTGTCCCGAGCAATATTGAAAGTGCCGTTACTGCAGTGACAAGTGGGGAAATGTCTATGTGCCAAGCTTGTAGTGTGTTTTTTGTAAAATTGGGGACACTAAATCGCCATGTTCAGGCTCATAAAATAACAGAAAACACTATATATAAATATAAGTCAACAAATGCCGTAAAACAAGTTTTCAGTGCCAAAATAGAGCAATATTTACTTGAATATATTCGACAAGCAGCCTTACTGCATTATGGATTGAACAAAATGGATGTGCGGAGACTTGCATTCCAGTATGCAAAAGCCAACAATTTAAAATATCCTCGTCAATGGGACATAAACAAATTAGCAGGAGGTGAATGGATGAGACGTTATATGAAAAAGCATGGGAATAACATTTCTCTTCGGAAGCCAGAAGCGACTTCTCTAGCTCGGTCAACCAGTTTTAATAAATTTAATGTACAACAATTTTTCAGTAATGTTGTATCAGCGATTGAAAAGTATGGTCCGTTTTCTCCACATAGAATATACAATATAGATGAAACAGGCTTATCAACTGTTCATGTGCCACCAAAAATATTGGCGCCAAAAGGCATAAAGCAATTAGGAAGCATGACATCTGGGGAAAGGGGACAAAATGTGACAATGCTTGCCGCTATTAACGGTGTGGGAAATCACCTCCCACCAATGTTTGTGTTCCCAAGAGTCCATTTTAAGGATTTTATGCTAAATGGAGCACCAGTTGGTAGCAAAGGAGGTGCCAACCCTTCAGGATGGTCTAATGAACGTCTATTTTTAGAGTTCCTAGATCATGTCGTTAAGCATTCAAAACCCACTAAAGAAGAACCAATTATTATGTTTCTTGATAATCATGAGAGCCACGTGAATCTCCCTGTGATTGAGAAGGCCCGTGATAATGGCATCATTATGGTAACATTTCCTCCACACACTTCTCATAAGCTACAGCCCCTGGACAGAACAGTTTTTGGTTCTTTCAAGTTGCACTATAACAGAGCTGTGAACGATTGGATGTCTTCCAACCCAGGAAAACCTTTGTCGATCTATGAAGTCGCTCAGATAGTGGGCAGAGCATTTCCTCTTGCCTTTACAAGCAGTAACATTTTGAGTGGTTTTGCTGTAACTGGCATTTCCCCTCTGAATCAGGACATTTTTACAGACGACGAATTTCTCTCGTCATATGTGTCGGACCGGCCAGAACCAACAACTGCTGATAAAGAACCAACTTCAGAAGCTCCTGCACCTGTGCAGTCTCTTGACCAGCCTTCACCTTCAAAAAGGGGCAACAATGAAATGTCATTTTCCCCGGAGATGGTCAGGCCCTTTCCTAAGGCTGAGCCAAGAAAGCCAGCAGCTAAAGGAAGGAAAAGGGGAAAGTCAAGAATACTTACTGACACCCCAAACAAAGAGGAAATAGCAGCACTTAAGACTAGACCTAAGTCAAATTCTCAACAAAATAAAAAAAATCCATGCCAAGCGAAAATTAATTGAACTGGATAGTGAAGATGAGGATGAACCTATGCCTTGCCAAGATTCTTCTGACGAGGACATCAATTTGCAGGAGCTTTATGAGAACGAGATGGCAGAAGAAATAATTGAAGAAAATATTATATCTTTGGCAACAGGGAAGAAGACATTCAGAGATGTTCTTTCCTTGGAAAACGTTGTTCGTGAAGTGGGTCAGTTTGTTGTATTCACCTATGAAAATGAACTCTTTCCCGGTAAAATTATCAATTTCGATGATAATGGTGCACAGGTTTCCTCTATGAAGAGGTCAAAGAAATCGTGGAAGTGGCCAGAAAAGGAAGATATATTAACATATCCATGGGAGGACATTTTGGGGAGTATTCATCATCCAAAACAAATATCAAGTCGAGGTTTTTTTGACATACCAGAATTAAAAGTGATTAGTTAAAATCTTTCCCAGTCAAAACATTAATGCCATTCCTTTACTATGTATGTGAAAGTAGTTTAGTCAGTGTGTATTAATCAGTGAAGTTATATTTTTATAACCCTATTAGCCTATGTATTTTATTTTAATCGTATCTCATGAGTAAATTGTTATGTTCCAAGGTACAATATGTTGTGTTCAAAGGTACAATAAGTTCTTGTTCCTCGGAACACTTGTGACTGATGTGAATAATTATTTTTTGTATTTAATCTATGTTTGTTAATTAACTTTATAAATGTTCAAGTCTATCTAAAATAATATCACTATATATAAAAAAATAATAGAGCTCTTAACACAAAAAATTAAAATAAATAAAAATTATTTAATAAAAACTATTCCAAGGTACAACACCTTCCCCTAATGCATAACCTTCAGGAAACTTCAACATTGAAGGAAGATGTTCACCCCACATTATCTATTGGTCAAATGTATATGGTAGATACAAAACTGAGATATTAATAAGAAACAAAATTGAAATAATTTTCTAGAAACAGTGAAATGATTGTGAAGTGACCTGCTTTTAGAATATAATTTCAATTTTATTTCTTGTATGGATCACAGGTTTATATATAGTCAACCAATCCCCTCATATCTTCGCAGTCTTTAGAATCTTTCTTTGTCTCTCATACTTCTCAGAAAATTCGCTCATCCCCCTGGTTCTAATGCTCTAAGCTCTCTATGAAACTCTTGCATTTTGTGCTGTGAAAACATAAATCTCCGTAGTTATAGTTATCTCAAGAACAATAGTATAGGGGTATTACTTGACCTCAACAAATAAGGTGAGAAATCCATTTGTGTGATTATGTATAACCACTGCCACTTACATTTATTTTAAAGCATCGTTCTCACTACCGAACAATAGTTAATGGGCATTTTTATATTCGACTATTTCTTCTCTATCATTATATGCCCCATTTTAATTTTATAATTTTACTACGCCTATGAAGTTGATGCTCTTTTCAAGTTGATTCTGTTCAGAAAATATTTTTTTATCTTAATTGGTTGAAGTATTTAGGATATTAATTAACAAGATTTTCTTCGTGTGGAATTAGGAAAATCAATGTTTAAAAAAATGTACTTTAAAGCCTAATGAACATTTAATTTCTTCGCTAAAAAGCCTTAGCCATAACTGTATACAGTAAACAGTAGACGGCCTTGCCTTAGTCCCTTCGTTTGGAAATAATTAGAAAATCTAACCTTATTAAGTTCCAATCTAATGGATAATTATATAATTTTGATCATTTTTAGTGAGATTAAGTAATATTATGAGTTTAAAATACTGATAAAATTGTCACAGTAAATGCCCCTCTAAGCTGGAATTTATCTTCTAGGTAGCGTGTTCGAATACGGGAGAGAGAAATGACCAGGTCATGCGACACTGGGGTTTTGGGGGCATATCGTGGGTTCCACTCCAGGTGATGTATGTGGAAAGGGTTACCTAGCGGAACTCCTCCGATTAATAAGTAACTACAAAGGGATACGTGGTGGGGCCTGGTTCACCAATCTTGACAGGACTTCTCCTGTGGTCCCAGTGTTGATCACCTCGAGGCTAGTGTATATAACAGCCGTATCCAACATCATCCACCTCGGGGCCTGGGCAATGGCCTGGACATACAGCTGCTCTGTAGTCCCCTACACCGTCAAGTGTTGACGAGTGCAATTAAGTAATATGATTCATACAATGGGAAACTAGGGGATGACTCTTTTTAACAGAAGGCAATTTATGAATTCATACTAGCGGAAACTAGAGGACTCCTTTTAACAGAAAGCAAGTTATTGCGAATGAACACAGTATGTAATGAAATATATTGAATCATATATGAATGCAAACAGTATAATAATTACAGAATACCTACTTAAATTATAATGTATATGTGTGGGAGATCAAAGTGACAGAAATTCTTCTCATACATCCAGGGGACAGGTAGGCCATAGACAAACAGTCATAGAGACAACGAACTTTCAAAGATCATATCCTTTTAAAAGGGTAAAAAAAAAATGAACTTCGGAAACTAAACTGCACATATCATCCGTGTGATTGAGTATGATCCAACATAGCAAATACGGGTGGCCACGGTAAAACACAGAAAATAAATGGAAGTTGTTTACAACAAATACTTACAAAACAAAAGTGGCTCAAAGGAACCTCGCTATTCAAGGAAATCTTAGGTCCAAGTCGGTCTAAGCTTAGTGATAGCCATTAAGATGGTTCTTACAATTTAAGGATATTTGAATATTTATGGGAGGGGGGAGTCCTCATTTCATGTCACAAAATAACTGGGATAACCATTTTTGTTAAAGATAAAATATAGTAAAATAAATTTGATCAGTTTTTTGAATAAGTGTTTGAATTTATAATAAGTATGTATGAATGTATAGTATTAAACCTGAAGGTTTGTTAGATCATCAACAGTTACATCATTATCTATAAAGCCTAGGCAGTATTAAAAAGACGTGGCAATAGAGAGAATAGGATTGAGATAGTTTCCCATTGCTTTCATCACTGAACCAGAAGGTAATATTGTACATCAGTCTGACGAGCCCACCAAAATACATAGACCAACTGACCTTACAGGCCACACCCTCATTCCATTTATTATAAAAATTGGGAAACTAGTTAGCGAGAATAACGCCAGATTCGCCCTTTTTTTAAATTGAGCTATAAGAATAAAAGGAGGATTAAATTTTGTATAAATTAATATTTTAGAGATATCCGTAACGTTACTTAACGAGAAATCCTCCCAGTTTCTCCATTATTTCAGAGTGTTTGTGTTGAAGACGTGTAATTAACAGGAGTAGTTTAATACATTTTAAGTTTATTTTAAATTAAAAGTGAGTTGTAATTTTTACACAAAGAAAAATAATGTATTTTTCACACACACAAACTGAAAAGAATTTTCTTAAAAAGAATAAACAAAATGTGACCAATCAACAAAAATTGAATTTCTCCAACACCACCTAAATGTTTTTTTTAAATATGTTGACATAGTTTAACTAAAGTCCCAGCAGGAGACGGCACTTCTCAAACTTTGATATATTCAGCATCTTGGTAAACATGTATACCTGTTGTTCTTCTGTCAAAACATAGTAGACCTCAATTACTCCTTCAGCAACCTTGTCACGAACAAAATGGTGAACCATTTAGTACTACCCTTACTGGACTAATTTGGTGTCATTATAAACATGGTGAAAGTTAAATAGAAAAGATTTAGTTTAAACAACATAAATAGGTTTAAACATTTAGTATAGTCAGGAAAATCTTTTTTTTTAACAGAAGTAGGAGGCTATGAAACAGGTGTCAACAATAGGGTACTATGGCCAGTCATATTCCCCTTTGGTACTGCCGGAGCCTTCAATAGTACATAAAGTTCTAATAGCAAGCACATTGAGAGCAACTCAAACAATGGGAGCCAATTAAAAGGGGTATTATTTGCGCGAAACCTACTATGGCTCTAGAGCAGTTCCCTGGGTTGCTCACCCAAACTAATACAGTACGTTAAGCGTAACTACTTGACCAACCCATAATATTGATATCAATTAACTGAACAGTAATAAAGAAAAGTAAACAGACAACCTGGTGGTAGTCATCCATAAATTGAACTGATGCTCACGACGTACAGGGCGTCATGATAAAACTTTAACTCAAAAAGATTAATGGAACTTGTGAAAGTTTTTTATAAGTCAAAAACTAAAACTTTATAACTTTCTAAGCCAGAGGCTCATAATGTAAAGACATTATTATAAGGACACATAAAAAGCGGCCAGGACTTGACTTACTAAGTCACTAGAACCGGACTTGTCCTTCGGACTACAAGACACAACATTTATATAATTAGCTGAAAGATCCCCCATCTTGAAATTATCCAAAACTTTACTGGATTAACTATCCATTTGACATCATTTTAAAACAAATAAGCTTCTTCCAAAAAATATTAAATTTAAATCTAGAACTACATTGTCTAGTTTTTTAAAAACAAAAACTAGACCCCAAGTCTTAAGGACTTTACGACGGCAGCTGGATACTTAAATACCCTGGGCACGACGTCCTAGCTAGTGAGGTGGTGGATCTAACGACCCAAACCCCATGGTTGTCGTTCTTCTTCGTTACAGGTGGTGCAGAGATTCCTCCTTCGACGCTCGGCGCTGTAGAACGGGTCTGTACCTTGAAACTGTGAGCCCGTATTATATAGTCTCAACCTGATATGAAAGTAATAAAGTAGAGAGAGTGATAAATTCAGAAATGTAGACAAGGAGAAGGACGGACGAAGGCGGGGAGAAAGGAGAAAAAGCAATTAACAAAATAAAACCACTTGCGGGGAAAAAGGAAGGGGGGACAAGTTCCTTGGCTCACCGTTATAGCTGCATGAGCAGATGGTCATTGCGTCGACGACCGTATACATTTCTTCTCTTCAATAGATCTAGTGATGATAGCACGTGAGCACGTGTGGAAGGCATTATTGAACAATTGTGTGTTTCAAATTAGTGGCCCAATGAATCGAATAACATCTTGAACGGGTGAGTGCTTATCAAGGCATCATCTATTTAAATATCTTTGGTGAGATTATATTATTTAGGAACAGTTAATAGTTTTATGAGAATTTGTGATATAGAAGTATTTTACTATATTTTTCTGTAGGCAGCATGTCAAGCGTATGTAAGTTTATCCGACATCATCCAACGGGAAAGGGTATGCGTTAAGGTATTTTATTCATAAATACGAAATATTAATCCTCTTCTTTGATATCTAGCACAGTATTTATAAAAGGACGATATTTTTGACCAACCACGTGTTTGAATGTAGTAAGATACGTAATTTTATTAGACTGCAGCTAGTCAAAGAAAATAAACTTGGAGGTAGATTCAATTAACATAGTTTCTTTCTTGCATAAATTATAAAAATATTGATTTTTAATTGTAGTTGTCCAATCTGTCTGATTGACACGCTACAATGGTACCGTCCGTCTATGTGTGTGTGTGTGTCACATGTGGTGCTCAGTGCTCTTGGCTACCCAGATTGCAGATTGGTTGTCGCCGAAAATTTTGAGGACAAAATTTTTCTTTAGCATATCTCCCAGAAGACCCCGAATCCAACAGGCTTCATCTACAAAGTCTTCTATTTCAGTATGGGTTCGATTTCGGTCATATATAAGTTTCAAGTCAATAGTTACTTTAATATATCGCAGCACTCGTTTTAATGCTTGCCATAATTCTTGGCTAGCAAAGCTAGCAGAGCAGAGCGACTGAGATATCCCACTGGTGCACACAAGTCAGGCCTTGATCACAACATTCCGTAAATCAAGCATCCAATTAATTGGTGGCAGTATTTTTCCACCTTTTGACTCTCAGGAATGTCTCGCTTAAAGTTGTCGATTTTAATGGCAATGTCCAATAGTGTACTTAATGGTCTGCATTCTTCCATACCAAAAGTTTTAAGAACGGTTGAAAAATACTATTTCTGGGAAATTTCAAGAATTATGGAGTTCAAATTCTGGTATACCAATATACTCCTGTACTGTTCCCATAACTTTTATCTTAAAATTATCACATAAGACTCTCTTCACGGGTATAATTTATTCAGGGTTTGAACCAACTATCAAAAGATCTACAAAAACAAGAACATAAAGTTTGTTTTCTCCTTCATTTCTGTAATATAAACAATAGTCATTTTGTGATCTTTTAAACCTATTATGTGCCAACAATGAATTGAGTTTTTCATTCCAATGGCGTGGTGATGTTTTCAGACCATATATAGATTTATTTAGTTTCCAAACTTTTGTCTTTTGCTAAATTCCCTTGGGTACTTGACATGAAAACCGCTTTTCTTATTTTGCCATCGAGAAAAGCACGTTTGACATCCATTTGGTAAATAAGCAGTCCAAAAGTATTGGCAACCGCAAGTAAAATCCTAAGTGTTGGTAATTTGGCGCATATATTTATGAGGGATCAACTCTGCCAGTTTGCTGGAAGCCCTTTGCCACAACTCGTGCTTTAAATATTTCAGGCTTTCCTGTATCACTGCTTTGCCATCCACAGCCAATGACCTCGGAATTTTCGGGACTGTCCACTTCCACCCATACGTCATTTTCACTCAGAGCTTGTTATTATCGATCGATGGCATGTTTCCAATGATCCCATTCAGGACGCTTCATGGCCTCTTCAAAGGTTTGTGGCTCTTCAAGATTGGCTGAAAAACTTGTTTCATAATCTTCAAAATGTAATAGTTTGTTTCAATCTAGTTCGACTTCTGAGAGCATATCTACTTTATCCTTTATCGTCTGTTACATATTCAACATGTTCAAACTCTTATTTACTATCGCTCGATCTTTCCCTTTCATTTTATACTTCTTCTACACTTATAACTTGTTCAATCTCTTCCAGTCCATTCTCAATTCATTGATTATTTTCTTGGTTGCTAGCCTCTATTTGATCTATTCCACATTCAACTTTATTTTCATTTTCCGAATATTCAATTTCACCTCCACCATAAACCTTAAATTGTTGTAGGCTATCAGGTAGTTGTAATAGGGCAGCAGTTGCTCCCCTAAATCACTACTTGGTCTATCTTTATTCAATAATATCACATCACGTGCAAGAGCAGATTTGTTATTTTGCAAGTAGTAAATTTTATAACCCTTTGTGTGATCGTCATAGCCAACAAAGATACCACTTTAACTTTTTCGGTCTAATTTCCTCCTTTTTTTCTTTTGGAATCTGCACAAAAACTTTGCAACTAACAATTTAAAGAAATTTACATAACTAATTTGTTGAAATAAATCTCATGGGGTGTTTTATCTTTCACCGAACTCTTAGCTGTGTGATTCAAAACAGAAACACATGCATTAATAGCGTCAGGCCAATACTTTTTTTCTAAGATTTTTTTAGCTAATGAGGTTACACAACATTCAACTATAGTACGCATGCCTCATTCTGCCTTTCCATTCTGCTGGGAACTATACACTACTGTGCATTGGTGCCTGACTCCGCGATCTTCATTTATTTGTTCACAAATTCGAGCCTATTATCAGTGCTGATAGTTTGTACCTCACCTCCCAAATTTATCCTAGCAGTATTTAAATGTGTCATAATTTTTTCTTTCAATTTGGACTTTTTCTCTAAGAAAAATACATTTCGGTAGCGAGAAAAAAAAATCTCGGGTCAGCATCATGTACTTAGACCCTCCTATAGATTATTCTTTAAACGGTCCACAAATTCCCCAACTTTTGTCATTTTGGATGGACTTGCTGGAAAAGGTAGACGTTGCTGTTTACTATATATACATGATTTGCAAAAGGGGTTTTCAACCAGCAAGTAATCCACTTTGTGTGAATTAAGGACATTTTTCACATGGCGAAAGTCTTGGTGAGCCAGTCGTTCATGCCTATCAACTAAACTTTCCCTTTTGGTCGTTGAAATATTCACATACAACATGTAATCATCAAATTGAAAATTCATTTTAAAGCGTTTTCTATGTCTGCTGGCTGTTGCACAAATTTTCCCAATGTTTTCAACAAATTTGCATATTTGTTCATCAACAATCAAATTATGACCTCTATCAAGGGTCGAATTAACCTAAAAATGGTCAACTTTAAGACCCATGACAGATAACACATATATTGCACTAGGTAGCCAGGTATTATTACCAAAGGCCTCAAAATGGATAGTTCCTACTTCCTAGTCCTGTGGCTTTAATTGTTAAGCAATCTCCAATTTTAATTAGTTTTTCAACTGTTAATATGTCAACATTTTCATAAAGTTCCTGCATGCAACATGTATGCTCACTGGCTCCGCTATCTATGAACTGTTCAGATTTTCCTGATTTGGTTGTAACTAAAAAGGCAGACGCTATGAGTGCATTGGTTTTAGTATCTTTACCTTGGCTTTCTTTTTCCTTCCGAAAAAGACAGTATTTTTTGTATATGACCTTGTTCTCTACAATAATGACATACTCTGGTCTTAACACAGTCTTTACTTGAAACAAATTTCACATTGGATGGACTTTCTAGTTCTTTGAAGGTGTAGTTTGGCAACTAAGGTATTCACATCACTTACTTTGTCACGAGATCTGATACGCTCCTCTTCTATCAGAAAACGGGCAATCAACTCATTTTTAGTTTTGATCTTTTTAGGAACTGACTCCCACACTGGTATAAAATGATGGTAAAGTTCAGGAAGTGACATTAAAATTTTTGTGATGACCATGGTGTCTTAAATAGCCTTACCCAATGAAGTCGATTTGGAAGTAATACATTCTATCTTAGAAGCAAAAGCAGCAATTCCTTCACCTTCATAAAAATCATCATACAACTTTTTTCAGTAAGTTAAGTGTAACCTCTGATTTTCGATCATAAATGGACACAAGTTTGTCCCACATCGTATTTGCAGTAGTACAACTTAGTACATGTAATAAAGGTTCTTAAGATGTTCTACCAACAATTTCTTGCACTTTAGTATCCTTTTCATTCCACTTAGATAAATCGGCACCTTCCTCTCAATGTTTTACCTCAATTCCTATGACGCAGTCAAGAATCTTGTATAATCTTAAAATTATCTTTACCTGGAATTTCCAAATTTACCAGTTATCTTCTCCAATTAGCTTGGTCACCGAATGATTATTTGCCTCCATGAGTATACCAATATTACTTTAACAATTAAATTTTACTTTCACCAACACAAAAAAGTTTACATTGAAACTTCCAACTCACAATAAATTTCCCAACCTCCGTTTATTTCCAAAACGTACTGAGCCCATAACCTGTTGAAGACGTGTAACTAGCCGAAGAAGTTTAATTAATTTCAACTTTATTATTTAAATAAAAAGTGAGTTGTAATTTTTACACATAAACGTATTTTATTTTTCACACACAAAACAAAAACTGAAAACCATTTTCTTAAAAAGAATAAACAAAACGTGGCCAATCAACAAGAATTTAATTTCCCCAACAATTTGTAATTTGTTATGATTTACAGGTAAAAAAGCATGAACACATACAAGGTATTTATTATAAATAAATAACAACATTTAATAATGTTCTGGGCTAAAATTATTTATATTACGACAATGAGGTCTAAACAATTCAACCTAATGACATTATCCCAACACCATCTAATACTGTTTTGAACTCACCATATTTTCTATGTTGACGATCACGCTAACCGCGGACTTATCATTGGAGTTGGCACCATAAATGGAGAGATTGAATGGGACGTCTTGTGGACCAATTGATGGACCGGAAGCCCTAGCGCACGTGCGCTAGACCATTGACGGCTCTACCCTGTTAACGAACTATCTGGTCATTGTGAAAGGGGAGGAGCTACGTTCCTTTCCTCATCCCTCCTGTTAACCCAGCCCATTTCGTTCGCATAAAATGGATTGCCCCAAAAAATCAAATGCACTATGCGTCTTGTCCTAGTCTACTCACAATGCAGGAACAGAAGGTCTCACCAAAACGATGCAGAAAGGTCATGACCAGAAAACCATTATCTCGTAACTAGTGTATGAATCCCGTGTCAGGGTTAAAATATATCGGTTAAATTCGTCTTTGTTTAATTTACATATAGGGCCTTGTTCCTATTACACCTGACCCAGGTTTGAGTTAGAACTTTTGATCAGTTATTGTTATACCATGTAGGATTTACTTAGAACTATTCTATAGATCGCGTGTTCGGGTATGTTTTTAATATGCAATTTAGGCATAGGAATACTTAATTATGTAATGTTAGCTAGGGTAAATGCATTTACCGTAGGAGTGATCCCACTAGTTAGTGCAGGGTTTTTTCCCGTGCATTAAAAGTTAGTAACTGGACAGTGACACTTACATTCCTGACTTTGGTTAAACGTTTACAAGTAGGTATACCTAAGAGCAGTTTGACGCTCTGTAGGACTTCTAAGTGATTTGTGTTACTATAAGCGAACATAGACATAGGGTAATACCTGGAGGTTACGAGTGTCAGTTGATCATGGCCCTTATGACTTTACACGCACACGTTCTTGTTAGTTTAAATGCACTTAAATATATTACTTTGTGCAATTTCTATTCCCCGGTAACAGAGCATCACTCGCAGTGCAATTTAGATTGAGTGTCCTGCATCCTTAAGTTTGTGTTCACTGTCATTTCTTTGGTTTGAGTATTTTGCCGTGTACACATATTTCTATCGGGTTCTCCTAACTGGGATTTGACGTCCTGCTTTACTAATCATTGCATAAGATTATTGAGGTTAGATAAATAAATTACCTTCTTTGTTTATGTTTGTCACTATGTATTATTTTTAGGGTGATTGCCTAATCGGTATCTAGGAATAGAAATGTGTGATTTTCTTGTGTCACTGTGTTTAAGGCATCTGTGCCGACGTAAAGTTTTCTAATAATTACAATACGAAAATAAACTCACTTTTTTACTAACCTTTTGTAATGTTTTTAATTACTGTCCATTAAAACTTATCTTCATTTAAACTCTTTTCTATAGCTTGTTAACTTGATTATTGCTTCCTACCCGTTACTATTTTCAACCATGATAGGAAATGTTTATGTGCCAAACTACACATTAGCAGTAGAACCACGAAGTGATGCACTGCGTAACCTTAAGGGGAATCCAGTGTAATAAATATGATAACATGGCGACATCATCATCATAAGAAGAAGAGATTGTTGTAGATACCAAACGCTTCTTGTTTACTCTCAATGGCAACCGAACGACAACGGTAACCAAATTACACTACAAAATATATACTCCAACACCCTCTCTATTTGAAAAAAGTGTCCAGCCCCTTTAGCAGAGTTCAACATTTTATCTCGGTCCACAGCCTTGGTGAGGGCCAGCTTACATGAAATGTAATGGCAATTATTTGGATATCTATTTAGGAAAAGGCTAATTCGAGACGGGTTCCTAGTTGTTGAGAAATTACAAGAAATTTCCCTTTTCTCCAGATGAAATTCATCAAAAGATAAAGTAATAGAATTTTACCAATATTTTTTACTATACTTAACATTCTCCCACCTTTTGATTAGTATGTTTACAGACTCAGCAAAACAAAATACTTTTCTACAAAACAATATTAATCTACAAGTTTCTGTGGGATTTTCACTAACCTTCCACTTCTGGTGATCAAAGGCCTTTTAATTAATGGAATTAAAGAAGGTCCATCTCCAGCAGGCCGCAAAGCTCCCACATTTGAATCTTCAGCAGGTGCAGGTTACCTACAGAGGGAAGACTCGTTGAATTTGTCTAATAATCTCTCCTGAAGCTGTCTTGAGTCGTACAACACTGTCTCATCAATATCTCCCGGAGTAGACCTCTACCACCTTAGCCAAAGGCCAGAACATCCTCCTTTTACTTTCATTTTCCACAAGAACAACTTTAATTACTCTAACTTCATGACGTCTTCCAACTTTTCCTGGCCGCTGAAGCAATTGATCCAGATACTCAATTTTAACAGCTTTAGAGGCACAAATTATGGTCACTAGCTCTTTATAGGGAATTAAGGCCTGTCCCAAAATACTTCCCAACAAAATTTCTGACATTTGGATCAAGCGCTCCCACCAACCTCCCCACGAAGCAGCAGTGTGAGGATTGAATCTTCATTGAATTCATTTTATAGCCGCTTCGGAATCAATTTCCTTAAAATTAATTTAATTGAAAAGTTATCAGTTCTTACAAAATTAGTTGTCACTGTAAATAAATTTAGGGCGTCCTATTTGGGAAATAAATCTTCCTAGTCCAAAAAGAAACTCTTGTGTAGACAAGGACACCATGAGTTCTAGATGTATGGACCTACAGTCAACTCTCGATTCTACGACCTTTCACGGTTCCCTGGAAAAGGGTCGTTATTTCGAAGGGGTCGTTATTGGAATTTTAACAGATTTTGTTCCACCCCTGACATACATACGAAAAAAATTGCATTTTTTAGACAACACGTGAAAAATAAAATAAAATAAAACCTACCTATTTCTTGAAGAAGTCCATTATGGAGGCCTGCTTCTTCTTAGTGCCAGTTTTCTCGACAAAGTCTTTAAAATTATAGAACTGGGACCACAGATATTCACTAGCTCACTGGCGCTTAAGTGATCTTGAGTAGACGTCCCCAGCTTTCTGAACATCTTTCATCGTGGAGATGACTTCAGGCTCTTCTTCCATTGCTTCCTCCCCTCTTCATCGCTGGACTCCTGCTGCTCCCTGATTATATCGGCGTCGTCGAGGGTGCCCCAAACTGTGATGTCATCCTCTGCTGCTATGTACTCCTCATACGTGCAGTCTGGGGCTAATCTCTGCCACGTTTCTTCATCGCACGGCCGAGTGAAAGTCAGGGGGGCAAACGAAGGTGCTGTTGATGGGCCAGGCCGCGGTTTCATGCAGGGGCCTACCTGCGGTTCTGTGGAGGGTCCTGGCTGGGAATTGGCGTCCACTGGTGGTGGGTCGTTTGGGTCCTCGGCGCTGGCAGCGGTGGGAAGCACATGGATGGCAGCCTCTTCGTCAACTGGTAAAACAAAGTGGGCGTGTTGGAAGCAGTTGGTGTTCACCGCTGGTCTCACGCCCCTCCAACTGGCGACGATTCCCTCCATGGCCCTGAACACATCCCACTTTTGGACCTCCTTGCCCATGTCGAGATTCCCCACCATTCTCCGCACAAGCATCTCGCGGAACTTAACCTTCACTTGCTGGATTATTCCCTGGTCCAGGGGCTGAAGCATGCTGGTGGTGTTCTTTGGCAGAAACACCAGCTCGATGTTCCTGAGTTTGTCGAGAGCAGGATGTGCGGGGAAATTGTCGACAAAGAGCACGACTTTTCTATTTGCGGCGTCCATCTTCGAATCAAAGCCTTGAAGCCACCTCGTGAACCCCCCCGAGGTAATCCATGCCTTCGTATTAGAATCATAGTCACAAGGCAGGATGTTGCCCTTGAAACCGCGGGGTTTCTTGAACTTCCCGATCACGAGGGGCTTCATCTTATCGCTGCCGTCCATGTTGCAGCACAGAAGGACGGTGAGGTGCTCCTTGCTCCTCTTAGCACCTTTGCACTTATCCCCTTTCACAGCAAGAGTGCGATCTGGCATGAGGTTGTAGAACATCCCCAGCTTGTCAGCGTTGTATACATCTTGAGGCTGAGAGCGCCTAAGGATGTTTCGGATCAAGGGCATCCAATCCCTCACTGGTGTTGGGTCCACCGACGACCTTGTGGCTGGCTATTCTGTGACGCACTTTGAAACGCTCTACCCATCCACGTGAACACTTAAAGTTTTTTATACCTAACCTCAGGGCAAATTCATCAGCCTTCCTCTGCATCATCAGTCCGTTTATAGGCACGTTTTGCGCTCCATGCTGGCTGAGCCACTCCAGCATAAACTGCTCCAGATTCGCGTGCGTCGCACCCTTCAAATTGTTGGCCTTTATATTGTGGCCTTCCTTCTCCACTGCATTCACAATTTCTTTCACTTTGAGAATAGTGAAAAGTGTCGACTTCGGGATGACATGCCGCCGCGCAATCTCCGTCTTTGTAACCTTCTTCTCATCCACTTCCTGGATGATCTCGTACTTCTTCATGAGCGTCAAGAAGGTCCTCCTTTCACTCATTTCATCAAAATTATAAGTTCGTATCAAATAAAAATAAATAGCGTGGGTCATCAAAAATCGTTCACAAAATCCAACCAAAAACGTAACAAAATCAAAATAACAATGTTAAACAATAGCATGGGCCGTCAAAAATTGTTCACAAAATCAAACCAAAATAGTAACCAAATTGAGAATCGAAATAACAATGGCAAAAGCAAGCCTGGCGCGTGATGTAGCGGCAGTCGCGCGTGGGTAAACATTGTCTTACTTGTGGGAGGGGGTGGACAGAGTCAAGTGCTATTGGCTGGCATTGATGAGGTGGTATCTATTTTTATAAATGACCCACCCCAGTTACTAGTAATACAGCGCTCACAAAGATAATTGCAACGCAGTGACCTAAATAAATGCAACAAACACATTTTACAGCAGATTTCCTTAAACTTTTCAACCTTTTTTCCCCACATTTTTCACGGTTCCCCCAAAAAGGGTCGTTACTTCGAGAGGGACGCTATTCCCGGGGTCGTAGAATCGAGAGTTGACTGTATATACAGCACACATAAACAAGACTACAACTTTTCTTACCATATTTTAAAATTAAGAGTCCAGCAAGTTCAACCCTGATTACCTCAAACATAGCTGCTTCTCTTACTTTGTCTTCTGGTAATGTGGCTGGAGCTCTCTGGATTCCTTTTGTTTCGTAACCATTACATTTTATACATTTTGAACGTATGCTCTTGATTGTCTTCTTTCTTTTCAATACCCAGAATTTATCCCTTGATTTTGATAGAAGTGTATGAACTCCCGTATGACTTAATGTTGCTCTACCAATTTATGATGACTTGGGAGTAGAAATGGCTACCGAAAATTTTCTTTATCTTGACGTTCTGATATCTTAGTTTTTATTCTAAGAATTCCTTTCCTGTCTTCAAACACAAACGGTGATTTTAAGTATATATTCTTTTCTTTGGTAAAACTTTTTTGTTGAACATTTTAAATTAATATCTTCTCTGACATTGTTAACTCAAAAACAGTTAACTCTAAGACCTCGGCCCTAAAGCTTCTGCTTCGCATTGGTGGAAAATCTAAAAATCCATGCGACCATTATCCAAACTTTAGAATAATTTGAAAAATATCTGCAATACCAATGATCTTCCTTTTTACCACTGACCATGGTTGTCACAATACCCCGTTTCTTCTCTTGATTTACTTCTTCATTTATCAAACCATCAGATTTAGGCCAACTCTCCCTTTCTTGACTCAACCAAAAAGGTCCCTCCCATCATTTTGATGGTAAAAATTTATTTACAGAGCATCCCAGGGAAGGTAAATCTAATGAGTTTTCTTGCCTGAGTACATGCCACGAGTCATTTATTCTCAATAAATAGCGTATTTCTGTCACTATGTTACTTACAAAGGCTCCCCAATATTAATCTGGTTTAATCCAGCATAAAGCAGATGAAGAACCACTCCAGAAATATTCTTCAATTGTTTCTGTACACAATGCTCTCTTCAATAATGCGGAAAGGCGTGGTCCAATTCAACAAGCTAGAAGTTCTAATCTTGGGATTGATACCTTGTTCAATGGAGAAACTCTATATTTAGCTTGCATTAATTGTACATTTGTAACCTGGACCCTTTTACATCTCAAAAATACCACTGTAGCATAAGACAACTTTGAGGCATCACAAAATGTGTGTAGGCTCCTCAACTGGATGTAAGAAATTAAGACACACATAGGAGTTTCCACCTGGGCCAACAAATGCAAGTCTTCTAGCTATTTAGTAAACGGTTTTCTTAATTTTTTTTTTTAAACTTCCGCGTCCCAGCTTAGTTTAGCTTTCCAACGCTCTTGAAGTAATAGTTTAGGGTAGTGCATAACTAGACAACAGAACCGAACTGGATCAAAAACTTTCTGAGCAATGGATAAGATGATTCTTTATAATAACACTCCAGGCAGGTTGTCAACACCATTCACATCCCAAAATAGGACATACTCTTCTATGTCCCTCAACAAACCGAGCACAGTAGTTGGTTCCGGCTTTACCTATTCTTTAATAGTCCTAGTGTATTCTCAACCCTGCAAATGAAACTTCACTTCAATCATCAGATTTGTAGAATTTTCTATAGAATCTTAAAGCTCTTCTTCATTGTCGACAGATGTAGCACATATGTCAACATAAGATGAGTTTTTAAGCTTCATTGACATGCGTTGTATTCTTTTAAGTGGTAATCAATCAATACTCCCAGTAGGAATGGACTGCTTTTCACCCCAAATACTACTCTGCAATTACATAATATGACCTTTTGTTGTCATAATCTTGCCACCACAAAAAACGTAAATAATCATGATATTTCTCATCGATGGAAATCTGTAGAAAAGATCCTTTTATGTTAGATATGATGCCTAGAAGCAATGTCTATGTACAGATAATGCTATGATTATTTAAAGAGATGGAGTGTCTCAATTGCAGATTTTAAATGTTTTAAATGGATGCATTTGAAAGGAAAGGTTCAAATGAAAGATGTAGAAATGCCTGTAGTGTTTTTAATTCAAAGAGGGTTAATAATTATTGATGTGAAAGTTTGTGAACAATTATGTAATTTAAACATGTATATTGAACACCAAAGGTCAGCCCTTGAAAATTGTCATGTAATGATAAGTAAGTTAAGTATTTTGAGAATACTAACATGATGAATGTCATTCAGAATGAATGAAAATGGCAGATTTCTTTTTTCATCACCAGAACACAATGCCAATGTTGAGAGGGTGTTTTCTTTAATCTCTGCACAATGGAAACATGAAAGAAATAGGATGGAAGTAGATTCAGTAAAGGGCTCATTGTCGGTGATTGTTAAGCATTTTACTTGTTCAGAGTCTTACAAGTATATTTTAAATCAACAAGGTATTTAAAAAAAAGATTAAGTTCATCAGAAAAATATGTTTAAACAATCAATAAAAAAGATTAAGTAATTTTGTACAATTACATTTTGAACTTTTATTTTAAAAAGCCTGCATTTTCTCTTGAATGTCATACATTTTGAGTCTCCAAGTCCTCCTTTTTGTCAAAGGCATCTGTTCACATAGTCTTAAGTGTCACTCTTGCAATATTATGGATTGCTGATGAAGAGGAAGTTTGCATTTAAGTTCCTTCTAGAATTTCTTAGCGTAATTTTTCCTAAAGGGTTACTCAATCTTACTCCAAACAAATGTGGTTACTTTTCCTTCGGATTAGAGTATTCTCATCTGACAACACTGAAGGAAACAACTATAACATATTTTCATTTCATAACAGTGGAAATTAATAAAATTGCCTGATCGCACAAACTTTTACAAAATTGTCTTTTACTTGTTTGATATTACCAGAAGAGAGATCTAATTCTTTGTTTAAAAGCAAAACATTATAATTGACAAATGTGTATTTTCTCCGTGAACACAAATAAGTTTCATTATAACGGATCAGTGCCGCCTTGGATCTGTATAAGGTTGACATTCGAGTGCCATGGCATAGCTGTATTTACCGGTGATCAAAGTGTAAGTAAATGGCCGGTTACAATAATTTTAAATGTTTCTCTCAGATGCAATTTATTTTGTGGAAATGGTAAAAAAAAATATATTTAGTGTAGAACTCATTTGTTAAATATTGATTGATTACTATCAATAAATATGTAAACAATATTATCAAATTGATAATCTATATAAATATGGAAGAAGATAAAGAAAAAAACTGCTAGTCGATGGATACACTGGTTATTGAAAGATTGCTTCCTTTCAATTAGCACGTATTTTCAATAGGGACTATTAATCACCCATCTACTCTTAAAGAAAAGATAGACTATAAACAGTAGCTGTCTTGGTGCAAACAAATTTAATTTAGATTTTAGAATGAAGATGAATGCTCCCTAAATAAAGCTTTATTCCTCTGATCCTATTATCAAACTCTGAATTGATGTATGAGCAAATACATTTTCCTATTACCAATGAGCATACTAATTTTAAATACAGTATTACTTTTGAGATTCAGAATTATCAGTAGTTTTGAACCACCCCCATTCCGCCTACAAGTATATAATTTAAACAATTTATAACTTTAATTATTATCTTTTTAGTTTTGTGCATATGTATGTCATAATTTAAGTTCATATAAGAGATTATCACAAGTTATAAACTAATTAGCAATTATTTTTATCAATTAAGGCCAAAATATTAAATAAGTTCACTTAAACATAGGAAAATAGAATTTAGAGTTTTTTTATAAATATAATATTCATGTATTCACTAATAATATTTTCTTTACTACTTCAATTAACAGTGAATTAAAATTTTAAACTTTTATAACCAGAATGTCATAACTTCTTTTAACTTTACCTGTTCAATAAATTTAAATTTATTGTACACCCATATAAATAATCAGTTATTTAGGAACAATAATTTACAACTCTATGTTAATTATTACTAGCAATCAATAAATTGCATGGATTTTTAACTTTTTTACTATCATGTCTTACTGCCTGTTTGGTTTATAGAAAAAAGTGCATTTAAAAAATGGTTAAATTCCTGTGAACAAAAGATGACAAATCTTATGTAAAGAAAACGGGGAGTGGTTAAAATTGGCCAAAAATGTGCTCCCATGATACTTGAACTTTGATAGTATAGATTACACACATTATTTTTATAAAGCTTCTGGCAATCACAAACATTTTACTTTCTTTCTGATACGCACACGGGCAAATGCGAATAAAATACTAAGGTTTACAAACACAGTCTCCTATAACAAATGAACCAAATTTGATTGAAGCCTATTAAATAAACAGCTATCATGGGATGAATAAAAAAAAGATTTTTTATTAACAATATATGTGTCTTATTTAATAATAGCAAAGAGGCTTAAAAAAATAAACATATTTAAGATAAATGTTTTTATTTATAATATTAGAAAATATTACATTAAATGTATCATTTTTAGTATATGTTAATGTAATACTTACTTGAATATTACTATTACTAATACTAATATTACTAAAATACTCAATGAGAAAAATAGCTAGTTTACTGTTTTCAGTGTCTAGTGCTATTTGTATTAGAGAGTCCTAGGTTTAATTTGAAGTTAAGGTTGAAAATGTACCAAACCTAAACTATGTGCTTCTATTCACTTAGTGGATAAAGTTCAGAGTGTAAGTTGTGTTTATCTTAAAATTGAGTAAGAATTTAAAACATATGTTGTTGGATAAATTTGAGAAACTCTTTTAAAACACATTGACTCTAAAAAAGATTAATTCTAAATTAATAAAACTTGTGTTGTATTAGTGGGATGTCTTCTTTACTTTCCATTGTGAATGCTGGACTTCTTGTGCTTGGACAGGTCAAATGGATGCATGAAACGTTTTCCGCACAAGTCACACACAAACTTTCTCTCCCCAGAATGTCTCACCATGTGCTTCATCAGCCCCTCCTTGGTTGTGTAAACTTTTTCACAAAGGGAACAGTGTGATTTTTCTTTTTGCAAACCCATTGTTTTGGGATGAACTCTTGTAATATGATGTTTTACATCATCCCTCCTTTTAAAACATCTGTCACACAATGCACAAACAAATCTTTTATCTTCTGAATGAATGGCCATATGATTTGAAAATTTGTGTGAGTTTAGGTATCCACTACCACATATGTCACATATGTATCGTTTTTGATGTAAATGTACATTTGAAATGTGGGATTTTAAATCTTTTGGATTAGTAAAAAGATAACCACATATTTCACACAAGTGTTCTTTGGGTAACCCACCAGGCTGATGTTGTATCTTGTGTTTGGCGAGAGAGTATTTAGCTGCATAGTTTTTCAAACATATTTTACACTCATATCTTTTCTGATGACTGTACTTATGTATCATTAATTGATGTTTTGTGGAAAATAATTTGCCACAAAAGTCACAGCTAAATTCATTGGTTGGGAAGTGAAAATGTAGATGATTTTCCAAGTTTCGTTTGGTCTTCAAGCACTTCCCACAAGTTTCACATGAGAAGTGATTTTGCTCATAAAAGAAAATTTTCTCATGACCTTTTGGAATATTAATAAACGTAGAATCAATTTTATTGTAGTCATTTAGTTCAACTCCACCTAAGGAAAAAGAATATTTTTTTATTAATTTTAACATAATAAAATAACAGAAATTGTAGCTATAATTTTTATGTACAAAATAAGATGGAATTTTCTGACTGTCCAACATCAGTTGAGTTCCCTGGTATTCAGACAATCCTGCCTGTAAGAGTCTTTCATCAGTCTTACTACCAGTTCAGTATATCTGCATTATTTTATCACGGTGTCTTACTACCTGTTCAGGCTGGAAACATATGTGCAAATTACGCTAGTGAGTTTAGGATATGGAAGGTTGAATTTAGAGGTAATCTACCCACATTTGGGTAATTCAATAACTATTATATCATAATAAAATTGTAAATATACAAGGAAATTAAAATAATTTACAACAAATTAGACTCTGTCTATTGGCCTATTAAAAAGAAACACAAGGCAATATTTTTGACATTAACAAAAAAAATCCTGGAAAATAAAAAAAAATTGAGTTTATTATATATAAAAATAAGACTAAGTGTTTAGTAGTGATGACATAGAAAAATAAATCTGCAGTATTTAGATATTCAGCGTTCCTGTGTGTTTCCACACAAGATTGATCGAGTTTGTTTATTTCAAATAAACTTGCTACATAAATAGAACACAGCAAGATTTCCTCTGGCAGATATTTTATCATTTGGTACTGACCTTGAAGTGTTCAAATTTTTAAAAAAGTTCAGCAATTTCAAGCATGAATATATATATTTACAAGGATCGTACTTGGTATAAGGGGGGTGTTTAACAGTAAAAATTGTATTGTATAATGTCCCTATTTATTTGGGTGTCTGGTAGCCAACCCTAACTACTACACTACCGGAGCACCCTAGGGGGATATACATGGTTGAGCTGGACCCCGAGCGGTAGGGCTGGGGATGGTTCGTGGAGAATGAGGCTAGCGAGTTAGTCCAAGAAGATATATTTATTACTCTAGATAGAGGCTAGCTACTACATAATTATGATGTAATCCCCCGTGACGAGGAAGCATGCGTGATAACGAGACTCGCGAAACTACCCAGAGACCCGCAATCGACCCTCCGGCAGGGTTGACTTGCCAGATCACATGTTATATCGTCATCTCGTCTGACGGCAACTCTATCACACATGCACCAAGCATGGCTTCCAATATTCAACAACATGTGTTCTTCTCACATACAAACGTGCTGATCTCGATTCACACGAGTCAGAAGGTCCATAGGTAGCACTGCGCTCGCTCGTCAACAGGCTGCAAGCTACATGAGCTATATGCTGTTCTCAACAGGAAGGCAACCCAATACTCTTTTGACTCGCAAGGAAATGTATAAGCGTGGGTTAACCTCCTGCCAGAATAAACCTTAATATAATTATGCTTTTGCAATTGAATATTTATTCTTGGGGGGACAATTTTTCTACGAGTATTTTACTGATGACTAATGTTTAAAAATCCAAAACCTTTTGTAAGTTAATTAAAAATGTTAATTGAAATTGGGTATTTGCGGAGTGATTTACATAATAAGTAATAATGAATGTTCGTTTTCTGATATTTGAAAATATGTTGGACTAATTGATAATGAGAAAGTTGGCCTATGTAAGATTTTTCCATCCCATTTATTTTTTATGTGAGTGTACTTAATGTCAGACTCCAAGCAGAAATTAGGAGCAGTATTTAAAGCAATTGTAAACTGTTTTGATTATTTTTTGAATCTCAGGGCAGGGTCTGTAACTCTTCTTACTTTATAAAAAAGCAACAATTCTGTGTTCCCACCCAAAGTAAATATCAAGAAATATTTTAAGATCTTTTTATCACCATATTTAATTATTAAAAGAAATGAAAAATACAATATCACAATACCTCCCCTCTCCTAGATATCATGAAAAGACAAGATTCACAACATTTCACCAAAGAGCATAAACTAAATAATATACTATGTTACGGAAACATAATTCAAAATAAGCATCAGAGTATCCTCAATAACCTATCATTTCAGTAAAAAGTGTTGAAAAATGTTGTTTATTTTGTTACGCCGCTCTCGAGTAAGTGCTACCTTTTTTCTCTCAGTTTGTAGCTATGTAGTTTCAACACTAATAGTTGCCATTTAAAATAATTTTTGTTTCTTTTGTTTGCTTATTATTAGGATTATTTTTCATCTACCTACATAAAATTTTAATTTTCTACCCCGCTAAGAAGCTAATTATTGGGTTGGTTTAGGGAATTTTTAGCCTCTCCTACTAGATTTCGCGAACCACTATTATAAACCTTTAACAGTTATTCTAGTAAGATCTTTTACTTGGATGACCAATTAAAATTTTCTTCCACTTCATAATGTAGTTTTTCTAATATTTTGGGAAATTTTCAAGCTATCGTTTCATTTTTGTTTCTTACATTACCATTTTGAAATTTTGAGATATACTTGGTTATCATACATGGTTTATTAAGAACCTGCCAAATTTTGATTTTCAGCCACACCCTAAAGTAATTTTTTTTATAATAGCTGTATTAATTTCAATTTCTCCCATTTCCAGGCTTGCATTTGGTAATTTTGTACGTAAGTTAAGTTATCATTAAACTATCGAGGAAGGTACCTCCCTCAACATGCTTGTCAAATTTCAAACTCTGCAACATTAAGAATTTCCTAATTTTCATTATGTTTTGATTTTTGGGATGGTCTTCGCGCTTGATTGTAAATTGTTCAACTTAAATCACAGTGAGAAGTGTTCTATTTAATTGGATTTTGAAATATTTAGATAACAATGGTTCAAAAGTTTGATTTTAAAATTTATGGACTTTTCTAGTCGACTGGCGTAGTCCATTTGCATTCCTACCAAATTTTTATTCCATACCATACCTAAGAGAGTTTAGTTTTCTCTTAGAAGTTTTGGTTTTTTATTCATAACTTCATAGACCCTTTATATTTAAAAAAACCTGAGTTAAGAAAATTTCAAATTTTAAAACTATCCTGAGGTGTTTTTTAAAATTGTCCCCAAATGTTAAATTTCCTCCATACCCAGATGTGGGTGTTAAAATTTGTTTTATAAGATTCTAGCCCATTATTTCCTGAAACTCAATTTTAAAATTTTTCATTTTTAATCTCTACCTGTAATTTTAAGTTGTCTCTCTTTCCTTCTAAATTTATGTAAATATTTCAATTTTCTGCTATTCTAAGAAGTGTTATTTAAGTTAGTTTAGGAAATTTAAAACTGTTCACTGTTTGAAGTGGTCCATATATATGCCTGACAAATTTCAATCTACTACTGCACAAGAAGGTAGTGTTTTTCTATTTTTTGTGTAAATTTTGAAACTCCACTTAGATAAAATGAAATTTTTAAAATTTCTGTTGTCGTCTGGATTTAAATTGTCTGCCCTAACTAAAAGTTTTTTTTATCTGTTCATACCACTCAATATATACCACTACCATGTTTCATAAAGTCCTGTTTAAGTCTAAATTTTTCATATTTTTCTGGCTATTTGGAGTTGTCCCAATAACTTCCTGCCATATTTCAGTTGACTATTATATCAAAGTAGTTGTTTCTATTTGTTTTGGAAAGGGGGATCCTCCCCTTTTCTCATTTCACCAATTCCTACCATAAAATTTGAAATTATAATACTTATTTGGTTATTTGGATTTGTCCTCCTACCGGCCTGGTGGGTTTCAATTTTCTACCGCCACTAAACTTTTTTTCCATCTATACTTCTCCTCTCTCATTTCCCAGAGCAGCATTTTTAAATAGCTCTTTTTTAAATACATTTTTAGTTGTATAGAGTCAGTCGGGTTAAATTTAAACAGTTTTTACCGACTTTTTGTTTAACCTTGTTAAAATCAAAAAATCAATGAGAAATTTAAGTATGGTTAGGGATGAATAATATCATTGAATCCTTTAAAATTAATTTATGATGATTCCCAAGTGGAAAAAAATAAGACAAGAAGGTTGTTTTCTATACTGTTCACATTTAGCCCAATATGTTGGGATAAATGTGAACACGTAATTTGGCCCCCTTTGACACTTTTAAATCCTCGTTGCAGGAAAATATTTATTGTGTCTACCACTTCTTATTTCCTGAAAATAAAATTTGTTCTGTCCACATTGACCCCCCAAAAAAATAGAAAAGGAAAAAAGGACAAGAAAAAGCAGAATTTAATAGGACATAAAAGTGTATTATTTGTTATACAAACATCGGAACAAAATCTAATCTTTTTTTAAATTCGGAATTAAACTTATCTAGGCCTACCTAATACTCGGTCAGGAAATGTAAGTTGAAATTATAAAAACCTCTTCAAACCACAGGATTTAGAAACATTTTCTCAATATCAGTCTCGAGAATGAACATTGGAGAACACAAAAGTTTTGGATTTCTTTATCATAAAAAAGAAATTTGAAGCTCATTTTCTAGCACGGTTGCAACTTTTCCAATGTGATAAATAAGCCTACATTTTTCCTCCGGGTTTGATTTTTTTAAATGTACAGAACAAAATCCTCAATTTTTGTATCAATGCCGGCCAATGAATGGTTCTAGAAAATCTTCAACATCAATGCTACCAAATGTGTCATCATAACTTTCATGATACAAATTATTATCTTCCGAACCAGAATTAAAACTAATTTAGGGCTATACTCAGTTGGATTTTTCTTTTTCATCATTTGTTTATTTTGTCTCTTCTTATTTTCATTATTTTTTAAAAAAATTTGAAGCTTCAGCATCTTTTAATCTTTCTATGACTTCTTCGGTTGTTAAATCTTCTGAGTACGTCTGTCTTTTTAGGCGTTTATTCTGGGCTGGAATTTTAGGGCGAAGTTTGCCTAATTCTTTATGTTGATGAATAGATTTTTATTTTTACTCACAAAAATGTCAATCATGGATGCTGGTTTTTCAGGTGTTTCGCCATGAATTTGGAATAAAGGGTCTAAAACAACCGCCCGAATTTCTTCAGTGTCAACTTGAACGAAGGTAGATGATTGAAATAACCTTTTAGAAGGCGATGTTAGTTCTTCTACAAACTGTCTTTTTTTTCCTTCTCTTCTTTCGTCTGCTTCGTAGACCTCTAATTTAGATGGACAAAACAGTTCTCGATCAAATTTAAGGGGTTCAAAAGGGAAAATACCAGTTGTTTTAAAACCATTTTGAATGTTGGTTGGCTTCGTCCTTTCTGTCCAAACTTTTCCCGAACATTCAGAAAAATTTTCTTTTGTTAATCATCCACATCCAACATTGACCTGTTTTCTCACTAATTCAATCAGCTTTTCATCCCATAAAGTTTTAATAGGGCCAAAAACACATTTGTCTAGGGGTTGATGTCTAACGGTCAAATGGCTGGGAAATTTCAGTAAAGTTATATTATTATCAACTGCAGCTTGAACAATTAGTAGGCTATAGTGACTGGCATGGCCATAAAATAACAGTATCACTTTTTGCTCTGGTAATTCTTTTTCAGTTCTCAATCTTTGAACTTTCGGAATAAACAAAGACTCCATCCAGTTAAAAAATGCAGTTTCCTTCGTCCAGCCATAGCTAGTGGCTGCATACGTTGTGCCAGGATAAGTTGCTTCAGAAATATGTGGAGCCAGAACTACTGCTCCTTTAAAGAACATAAGAGGAGGCAACGCAACTCTGGTAGCGCTCAAACAAGTCAAAACAGTTGTGCTCTCTTTACCGAAGACTCCTGAAACTCTACTCAGTGGTTTCCCATTCTCGCGACTTAGAGGGATCACTTGGGAAGCCCGGCTCATAGCAGTTGAAAATAAAATTACCTTTATTGTAACTATTGATAGATATTATCAATACCTATAAATTTACACAAATAATATAAAAACAATTTATCAACGTTGGCTGCAAAGAAATGTATTTGAATTTTCTCTAATGTTCTTCCAAATAAAATCAGAAACCCAGACACACACTTTGTTTTTTATAAGTCTTAAAGACTCAAACTTGTGACCACTCTCTCTCTAGGGTGGTGTCACTCTCATATTATACAGAATTATATAAAAGTGTATTATTTGTTATACAAACATCGGAACAAAATCTAATCTTTTTTTAAATTCGGAATTAAACTTATCTAGGCCTACCTAATACTCGGTCAGGAAATGTAAGTTGAAATTATAAAAACCTCTTCAAACCACAGGATTTAGAAACATTTTCTCAATATCAGTCTCGAGAATGAACATTGGAGAACACAAAAGTTTTGGATTTCTTTATCATAAAAAAGAAATTTGAAGCTCATTTTCTAGCACGGTTGCAACTTTTCCAATGTGATAAATAAGCCTACATTTTTCCTCCGGGTTTGATTTTTTTAAATGTACAGAACAAAATCCTCAATTTTTGTATCAATGCCGGCCAATGAATGGTTCTAGAAAATCTTCAACATCAATGCTACCAAATGTGTCATCATAACTTTCATGATACAAATTATTATCTTCCGAACCAGAATTAAAACTAATTTAGGGCTATACTCAGTTGGATTTTTCTTTTTCATCATTTGTTTATTTTGTCTCTTCTTATTTTCATTATTTTTTAAAAAAATTTGAAGCTTCAGCATCTTTTAATCTTTCTATGACTTCTTCGGTTGTTAAATCTTCTGAGTACGTCTGTCTTTTTAGGCGTTTATTCTGGGCTGGAATTTTAGGGCGAAGTTTGCCTAATTCTTTATGTTGATGAATAGATTTTTATTTTTACTCACAAAAATGTCAATCATGGATGCTGGTTTTTCAGGTGTTTCGCCATGAATTTGGAATAAAGGGTCTAAAACAACCGCCCGAATTTCTTCAGTGTCAACTTGAACGAAGGTAGATGATTGAAATAACCTTTTAGAAGGCGATGTTAGTTCTTCTACAAACTGTCTTTTTTTTCCTTCTCTTCTTTCGTCTGCTTCGTAGACCTCTAATTTAGATGGACAAAACAGTTCTCGATCAAATTTAAGGGGTTCAAAAGGGAAAATACCAGTTGTTTTAAAACCATTTTGAATGTTGGTTGGCTTCGTCCTTTCTGTCCAAACTTTTCCCGAACATTCAGAAAAATTTTCTTTTGTTAATCATCCACATCCAACATTGACCTGTTTTCTCACTAATTCAATCAGCTTTTCATCCCATAAAGTTTTAATAGGGCCAAAAACACATTTGTCTAGGGGTTGATGTCTAACGGTCAAATGGCTGGGAAATTTCAGTAAAGTTATATTATTATCAACTGCAGCTTGAACAATTAGTAGGCTATAGTGACTGGCATGGCCATAAAATAACAGTATCACTTTTTGCTCTGGTAATTCTTTTTCAGTTCTCAATCTTTGAACTTTCGGAATAAACAAAGACTCCATCCAGTTAAAAAATGCAGTTTCCTTCGTCCAGCCATAGCTAGTGGCTGCATACGTTGTGCCAGGATAAGTTGCTTCAGAAATATGTGGAGCCAGAACTACTGCTCCTTTAAAGAACATAAGAGGAGGCAACGCAACTCTGGTAGCGCTCAAACAAGTCAAAACAGTTGTGCTCTCTTTACCGAAGACTCCTGAAACTCTACTCAGTGGTTTCCCATTCTCGCGACTTAGAGGGATCACTTGGGAAGCCCGGCTCATAGCAGTTGAAAATAAAATTACCTTTATTGTAACTATTGATAGATATTATCAATACCTATAAATTTACACAAATAATATAAAAACAATTTATCAACGTTGGCTGCAAAGAAATGTATTTGAATTTTCTCTAATGTTCTTCCAAATAAAATCAGAAACCCAGACACACACTTTGTTTTTTATAAGTCTTAAAGACTCAAACTTGTGACCACTCTCTCTCTAGGGTGGTGTCACTCTCATATTATACAGAATTAACTGTGTCATGAGGTTCGAATCTTGGTTAGAATCAGTGGGAGTGGTGTTGAAAATATGTGATATATCAACTTTGTTTTTCTCTTTCTCTCTTCACACTAATGTGGGTGCATTTTCATAAAATTATTTTTTATCCTTATCCCTTGGATTAAATCACTAAGATGACTATTTCAAAACATACTTAAGTATTTAAAAAATAAATTATTAGTTTGTGGATGAGACGTTTGAATTCTATATTGTACTTGAGAAATTACAGATTCATAAAAATTTCAAAAAAAAAACAAAAACTATCGTTAATATAGTTATGAAGATCTTGACTTTAAAGGACAATTTCAAGCAATTGACAAAAAGTATTAAATATAGATGTGTATCTTGGATGGTAACAAAGTCACACACAAAAAAAACCAACAGAATTGTATTAATATAATTAATTTACCAGAGAGAGTGTTCTCTTTACTGTTTGTGACAATAGATATAAAAAACAAAATAATATTTGTAGGTAGCCTTAAACAACTTTTTTACATTAAATTCTAAATATTTTCACTTAAAAAAATGTATTTATTAAAAGATTTGAATTTGGAATCGAGATTCGGAATTAAAAATATAGGATTCAACCCATCTATAATTATTATGCAAATGTAATGGCGGGAAGAAACATTTATATGCATCTTATAATATTCAACATTTGGCATATCGGCATATTTACACTAATGAAATAGAGATAATAATGAAGGATTTAAGGGAGTCTATCCTCCTCGGCGGCGTAGTTAGCTAATGCGTTAGTTTTGTGTTGAGCTAGACTGCATAGGACGGGGGAAATCGAGGTTCGAATCTCGCTCGGGTGAACTGGGGGTGGCTTTTCCTAAATGGCTTTCCACTTTCACTCCATGCAAATATGGGTTAACTTCCCCCTATTTTCAACCGTACCAGTTGCTAACGCATTAGCATAATTAGTACTTAAGAATGTAACCCAACAGGTAGTAAGACGTTGTGCTAAGTATTATTATTATATTTTAGGGAAAATTGCTTCATTTGCTTGTAGAGAAAATTTAAAAAGGTTAAGTTAAAGACACCGCAGTACATTAGTATTAGTTTGACTGGGATTCAAACTCCTACCTCCCCATCACTAGTATACCAAGCCAGACAGGACTGGTGTATTTGTCTACATACAGTGCTAGTATTCTTCTGTTGAAAATTGGTCTGATTTTAGTTGGCAGCAAGTTGTAGTTAGTTCAAATGCAAGTCATTAAATCTTCTACTCCTTTAAGAAATTTGGTTTTATCGGTGTTTTAGATTTTATTTGTACGCTACATAATTTGTATTAAATTTATATTATTGTTACCTGCTTCGGTGGTCACATGGTCTTAGGCGTTACTCTCACAGTAGGCTAGACTTCCGATGACAGGGAGATTGTGCTTAAAATTTTTGTCAGATGTTAAAAGGGTGTTTTGCCCTGAATGCCCTTCCATTATCTCTCCGTGCAAATGTGGGTACACTTCCTTTAAATATAACCTTTATAATGTTTAAAACCTTAACATAATTAGTATATAAGTGTATAACACGAATGGGCAGTAAGACTCGATGCTAAAATCAATGATACTATTGCTAGCGATAAAAATATAACTTACATTATTATTTTTATTTACTATGCCTAACTACTCGCCCTGGCTACCTGCACAGGCCTATTTATTAAAATAACATAAGCATTTTTCTATAAAAATTTAGTATAAAGTCACACTTGCGCATTCAGCCAGGACTAGACCAAAGTTCCGATCTCCCGTGTCAGTTTGAAGACACCAGACAATCTCACATCCACTGGACCAACTTGTGTGGTAAAAGACTGCTCAATGTAGAAGATATAGCTAAATGAAATATTTAAAATGTCAAAAGTAGTTTTTCCCCCCCTCGTAAATTGTGTCACATTGCTTTATAAATATATATATATACATATATATATATATATATTAATAGAGTTCTTAAAACCGACTAGGGTTATTTCAAAAATTAAAAATTGTATATTATGAGTTGTTGAAGTTGAATGTCCTAGGAGGTTTAGTTTGAGCAATGACAAGAAAGAAGCTGCACCCTACCTTATAGGAATATAAAAGAGGGGGGGAGGGGTGCAAATCGACAGAGCAGACATAGCGAGGTAAGTAAAAATTGTATCAAGCACATACAATACACAATGCTTTAGTGGATTAGAGGGTGTTTACAAGGTTTTGGTAGTCTGATAGCTTCATGAATGAAAGGACGAACAACTCCCAGCAGTTGAACAGGTGGAATGTGCACAGAGTACACCAGCAGAAGAGTAGGTAGAATGTGCAGGGAGTGCACCAGCAGTAGAACAGGTGGAATGTGCACAGAGTGCACCAGCAGAAGAGTAGGTAGAATGTGCAGGGAGTGCACTAGCAGAAGAGTAGGTAGAATGTGCAGGAGTGCACCAGCAGTAGAACAGGTAGAATGTGCACAGAGTGCACCAGCAGAAGAGGAGGTAGAATGTGCAGGTAGTGCACCAGCAGTTGAAGATAATGAGTATGCAAAACACCTGTAATGGGAGCTAATTCTGGCTGGACTGAGGCTCTACTTCACAGGACGCCATAGCATTGAGCAACGGTGAGGACAGACAACAGTCTAGTTCTTTTGTAACCTAAGTATTTATGATTTAGCCTGCTTCCCTGTCGCAAATAATCCTGACCTCTATTCATGGTATTGTTTGTGGAAGGTTCTGAGTAGGTGCCCTTTAGTCCTGCTCGTGTGTAGCAGCTTTTTGGTCATTTGTTAAGACAAATTACCTGTTGTTACCTTATTTTTTGTGTTAAATCACATGATGTGATAGCATTACAGACCTTACCAAGCTAAATATCCAAGTAGAGCTTACAATAACTTGTATGACATTAATAATAACTCGAAGACAGATAAAGCACCTAGATACGTGGAGGATGTACACAAGTGTAGCGGAGTGAAAGGAATAAACAGGGTGAGTTTACACATGTTAGGGCATGTTTCAGCATTGAGGAAACAAATCACACTAGAGATGTTCTACTATTGAAAACAAAAAGTTTCATTCTTTTGGTTCAGATGAAAAATGGACTTTTTTCCACCTTGATTGCTGACGTATTCCACTGTGCACCACATATCAAAACATATTCTTTGCACTCTCAACAACACCCTCTTTTATTCTGTTCCAAGCACGTTCTATATCATTAGCATTTATTTCAACATTACATTCATCTTCTATTCTGGATATTTAAATAAGTATTTAAGATCATTAAAATATTCCTACGTTCTATAAAATTGGCCCAGGCTGAGTTAAGCAAGGATGAATAATATTTTTAGATTTGAAAGAATAAATTACAAACTCATTCTTTTTAAAATCTCTTAATTCACAAACATTTTACTGACTTTTTGATACACACATGGGCAAATGCGAGGAAAATACAAATATTTAAAAACACAAATTGCCCTATTACAAATGAACCAAATTTGATTGAAACCTATTGGATACACAGCTATAATGGGATGTTGAAACACACATGGTTATTGAATGAACAAAGCATGTGTTTCATTTAATAGCACAGAGGTTTAAAAGAATAAACACGTTTAAGATAAATGTTTTTAATTATAATATTAGAAAATATTACATGAAATGTATAATTTTCAGTATATGTTAATGTAATACTTGCTTGAAATACTAAAATAAATGAGAAAAATAGCTAGTTTAGTGTTTTGAGTATCTAGAGCTATTTGTATTAGAGTCCTAGGTTTGATTGGAGGTTATGGTGTAAAATGTACCAAACTCAAATTGAGTGCTTCTGTTCACTTAGTGGATAAAGTTCATAGTGTAAGTTGTTTATCTTAAAATTGAGTTAAAATTTAAAACATATGTTGTTCTATAGATCTGAGAAATTATTTTAAAACACATCATTTGTTTTTAAATAAATAATTTAATCCTAAATTAATAAAACTTGGGTTGTATTAGTGGGATGTCTTCTTTACTTTCCATTGTGAATGCTGGACTTCTTGTGCTTGGACAGGTCAAATGGATGCATGAAACGTTTTCCGCACAAGTCACACACAAACTTTCTCTCCCCAGAATGTCTCACCATGTGCTTCATCAGCCCCTCCTTGGTTGTGTAAACTTTTTCACAAAGGGAACAGTGTAATTTTTCTTCCTGCAAACCCATTGTTTTGGGATGAACTCTTGTAATATGATGTTTAACATCATCCCTTCTTTTAAAACATCTGTCACACAATGCACAAACAAATCTTTTATCTTCAGAATGAGTTGCCATATGACTTGTAAATTTGTGTGAGTTGAAGAATCCACCACCACATACATCGCATATGTATCGTTTTTTATGTAAATGTACACTTGAATTGTGTGATTTTAAAGCCTTTGGATTATCAGAACGATAACCACAGATTTCACACAAGTGTTCTTTGGGTAACCCACCAGGCTGATGATGTCGCTTATGTTTGGCAAGAGAGTATTTATCTGTGTAGCTTTTCAAACATATTTGACATTCATATCTTTTCTGATGATTGTACTTATGTTTCATTAATTGATATCTTGTGGAAAATAATTTGCCACAAAAGTCACAGCCAAATTCATCCGTTGGGAAGTGAAGATGTAGATGAGCTTCGAAGCTTCGTTTAGATTTCACACACTTCCCACAAGTTTGACATGAGAAGTTATCTTTCCTATTGAAGAGCATTTTCTCATGACATTTTAAGACATTTATTGTAGATTTTGTTCTGCTGTAGTCATTGTATTGAGCTCCACCTAAAGAAAAAAGTTTTTTTTATTTAATTTAAACAAAATACAATGAATTTAATAAAATAGATTGTAGGTATCATTTTAGTGTGATGGAGTTTTCTAATTGTCCAACATGGAAATAAAACTTTTTAAACACATATAAAAAATATTTTAACACAACACCCAATATTGTTATCAGTAATTTATAAGTACAAGTTTAATTACCCTAAATTTTGGGGGGAGAGAAAGATATAGATTAGAGAAACTGTATTTACATTTATGTTATAAAAAGAGTGATACAACATTTGGAGATCTAAGGGAAAACATTCCTTGATACACGTAGCTGAGATTCAAACCCCAACCAGATCGTTAGCAACACCGCCATAAGATTAGATGAGCTGGGTAATCTACTTTGTTAAAATAAATGTGGGTGATTTGTGAGTTTATTGAAAGAAATATTCCTTGATAGTATTCATATTTTTATCCAATAATCTAATGAAAATAGCAGACACAAGTCTCTTGTATCCTTGAGTTACGTGTAAATATAATGTATAGCTTTCATGAGTTTGTTATTTGGCAAAAATAAATCATTTTACATATCACTTGTATGAATTCTTCAAAGTGATTATGTGCTATATTAAACATAGATTTCACCCTCTCAAGAAATAGACCATCAAGTTCTACAACAAGCAAATCAGGAGCACAACTTTCTGTGTTTGTTATTCTCTGTCTTAGATGTTATTTTTTACTCTTATTCTGTTTATTTATAAAAGTACACTATTCAGAAATAATTTTATAAATATTAGTATGATTACATTCTTAATCGGAACAACAAATATCAGTTGCGCTCCCTGGTATTCAGACAATCCTCCCTATAAGAGTCTTTCATCAGAGTCCTACTACCAGTTCAATATATCTGCATTATTTTAGCACTGCATCTTACTACCTGTTCAGACTGGAAACATATGTACAAATTACGCTAGTGAGTTTAGGATATGGGAGGGTGAATTTAGAGGTAATCTACCCACATTTAGGTGCAGGTTTAGTGTGGAGCTATTTATGAGAAAACCAAAATCAGTACACCTGATCGAGATTAGAAATACTATCTTTCCATTATTGACAGTCTAGTCAAATATGAGTGAGACGCATTAGCTTTTGTGATCGCCGATGCATGTTAGATAAGTTTTAAATCCATATATATTTTTAAACTTTTTACATAAATATTTTATTTAATTATTTTGTACTATACTCTTTACTATTCTCACCCGTGGTCACATGGTCTTAGTCATCACTCTTGCAATATTATGGATTGCTCGAGAAGGGAAAGTTTGGATTCTAGTTCCTGCTAGATTTTCTTAGCTTGATTTTTCCTAAAGGGTTACTCCACACAAATTTAGTTACTTTTCCTTTTAATTATATAATACTCATCTGGAGTCATATCTGCCAACACTCGAAGGAAACAACTATCAAATATTTTCATTTCAAATAGTGGAAATTAATAAAAGTGCATATTGCAAAAAATTACGCAAAATAGTATTTTACTCTTTTGATATTACCAGAAGAAAGATCTATTTCTTTGTTTAAAAGCAAAACATTATAATTGACATATGTGTTTATTTTCTCCATGAAGACAAACAAGTTTCATTATAATGGATCAGTGCCGCCTTGGGTCTGTATAGGGTTGACATTCGAGTGTCATGGCAAAGCTGTATTTACCTTGTGATCAAAGTGTAAGTAAATGGCCGGTTACAATAATTTTAAATGTTTCTCTCAGATGCAATTTATTTTGTGGAAATGGTAAAAAAAAATATATTTAGTGTAGAACTCATTTGTTAAATATTGATTGATTACTATCAATAAATATGTAAACAATATTATCAAATTGATAATCTATATAAATATGGAAGAAGATAAAGAAAAAAACTGCTAGTCGATGGATACACTGGTTATTGAAAGATTGCTTCCTTTCAATTAGCACGTATTTTCAATAGGGACTATTAATCACCCATCTACTCTTAAAGAAAAGATAGACTATAAACAGTAGCTGTCTTGGTGCAAACAAATTTAATTTAGATTTTAGAATGAAGATGAATGCTCCCTAAATAAAGCTTTATTCCTCTGATCCTATTATCAAACTCTGAATTGATGTATGAGCAAATACATTTTCCTATTACCAATGAGCATACTAATTTTAAATACAGTATTACTTTTGAGATTCAGAATTATCAGTAGTTTTGAACCACCCCCATTCCGCCTACAAGTATATAATTTAAACAATTTATAACTTTAATTATTATCTTTTTAGTTTTGTGCATATGTATGTCATAATTTAAGTTCATATAAGAGATTATCACAAGTTATAAACTAATTAGCAATTATTTTTATCAATTAAGGCCAAAATATTAAATAAGTTCACTTAAACATAGGAAAATAGAATTTAGAGTTTTTTTATAAATATAATATTCATGTATTCACTAATAATATTTTCTTTACTACTTCAATTAACAGTGAATTAAAATTTTAAACTTTTATAACCAGAATGTCATAACTTCTTTTAACTTTACCTGTTCAATAAATTTAAATTTATTGTACACCCATATAAATAATCAGTTATTTAGGAACAATAATTTACAACTCTATGTTAATTATTACTAGCAATCAATAAATTGCATGGATTTTTAACTTTTTTACTATCATGTCTTACTGCCTGTTTGGTTTATAGAAAAAAGTGCATTTAAAAAATGGTTAAATTCCTGTGAACAAAAGATGACAAATCTTATGTAAAGAAAACGGGGAGTGGTTAAAATTGGCCAAAAATGTGCTCCCATGATACTTGAACTTTGATAGTATAGATTACACACATTATTTTTATAAAGCTTCTGGCAATCACAAACATTTTACTTTCTTTCTGATACGCACACGGGCAAATGCGAATAAAATACTAAGGTTTACAAACACAGTCTCCTATAACAAATGAACCAAATTTGATTGAAGCCTATTAAATAAACAGCTATCATGGGATGAATAAAAAAAAGATTTTTTATTAACAATATATGTGTCTTATTTAATAATAGCAAAGAGGCTTAAAAAAATAAACATATTTAAGATAAATGTTTTTATTTATAATATTAGAAAATATTACATTAAATGTATCATTTTTAGTATATGTTAATGTAATACTTACTTGAATATTACTATTACTAATACTAATATTACTAAAATACTCAATGAGAAAAATAGCTAGTTTACTGTTTTCAGTGTCTAGTGCTATTTGTATTAGAGAGTCCTAGGTTTAATTTGAAGTTAAGGTTGAAAATGTACCAAACCTAAACTATGTGCTTCTATTCACTTAGTGGATAAAGTTCAGAGTGTAAGTTGTGTTTATCTTAAAATTGAGTAAGAATTTAAAACATATGTTGTTGGATAAATTTGAGAAACTCTTTTAAAACACATTGACTCTAAAAAAGATTAATTCTAAATTAATAAAACTTGTGTTGTATTAGTGGGATGTCTTCTTTACTTTCCATTGTGAATGCTGGACTTCTTGTGCTTGGACAGGTCAAATGGATGCATGAAACGTTTTCCGCACAAGTCACACACAAACTTTCTCTCCCCAGAATGTCTCACCATGTGCTTCATCAGCCCCTCCTTGGTTGTGTAAACTTTTTCACAAAGGGAACAGTGTGATTTTTCTTTTTGCAAACCCATTGTTTTGGGATGAACTCTTGTAATATGATGTTTTACATCATCCCTCCTTTTAAAACATCTGTCACACAATGCACAAACAAATCTTTTATCTTCTGAATGAATGGCCATATGATTTGAAAATTTGTGTGAGTTTAGGTATCCACTACCACATATGTCACATATGTATCGTTTTTGATGTAAATGTACATTTGAAATGTGGGATTTTAAATCTTTTGGATTAGTAAAAAGATAACCACATATTTCACACAAGTGTTCTTTGGGTAACCCACCAGGCTGATGTTGTATCTTGTGTTTGGCGAGAGAGTATTTAGCTGCATAGTTTTTCAAACATATTTTACACTCATATCTTTTCTGATGACTGTACTTATGTATCATTAATTGATGTTTTGTGGAAAATAATTTGCCACAAAAGTCACAGCTAAATTCATTGGTTGGGAAGTGAAAATGTAGATGATTTTCCAAGTTTCGTTTGGTCTTCAAGCACTTCCCACAAGTTTCACATGAGAAGTGATTTTGCTCATAAAAGAAAATTTTCTCATGACCTTTTGGAATATTAATAAACGTAGAATCAATTTTATTGTAGTCATTTAGTTCAACTCCACCTAAGGAAAAAGAATATTTTTTTATTAATTTTAACATAATAAAATAACAGAAATTGTAGCTATAATTTTTATGTACAAAATAAGATGGAATTTTCTGACTGTCCAACATCAGTTGAGTTCCCTGGTATTCAGACAATCCTGCCTGTAAGAGTCTTTCATCAG
>CABFVX010002629.1:28180-101453 GCA_902151425.1 Timema shepardi | reverse complement strand
CCCCCCCCCACCCTCAAAACACCACATTTTTTAATTTTTTTAAATACCCACTTAAAAAAATAACCCCTGAATTTCCTATTGAAAAAAAAGCAAATTCATACTAGATTCAATATATTGTATGCAAGGCCAAAGCCAGATAAATATTAAATTAAAACTACGTTATTTACTGTTTAAAAATAACAAAAATAAATACAAGGAACGATCTATATCTACTAGTATTGTGATTGTCAAAAAAATCTAACTTGAAATTTTGCTAATTGTCAACGTTTCATGACCCCCTGAAACCAAAAACATGGTTTCCACAATGCCGTTTGTCTGTCTGTCCGTCACTTTTCCCTTAGTACCCCTTTTATATACTTAAACCTTATTTTTAACTTATTACATAACCCTTAAAAATTAATTTGATTTAATTTTTACCCTTTTTAATCTTTTTAATTACCCTAAACTATTCTGCAGGGCAAAGCTGTACTTCATGCTAGTAATATATAAAAAACAAAAGTGAGTTTAGGTGTGTGTTCAGAAAAATCTAAGCCCATTCTAGATAGGATGAAAAATTGAAGATCTTTAGAAGGAACCCCTCATTTAACAAGGAAAATTTACGAAATGAGGAATTTCAAAATTGGGCTCCAGGACTTGGGGGAGGGAGTCAAAATAAGAAAGACGTTTTAACTTCGGTAGAAAATTGAAATTCGGGGAAAAGGTAGGGGGACTACTCCAGAGAATAAGATAAGTGTTAAGATTTCAAATTTATGAGTGAAAGCTGAGCGTGAAATTCAAATTATGATTGCCATAGTTAGCTCTGTATTGTGCAAGGAGGAATTATATAAATGCTAGCAGCCGGATGTTGAACGTCCTAATTTGAATAATATGATATAGTAAAAAGAATGTATCAGCCTGCTAGTAATTTATACATGTGAGATGATTTCACCCTAAACCATTATTTGAAATAAATGTCTTCTCTAGCCCCCTCCCCAGTAAACACAATATAATATTTAGTCACAAAAGAATGTCTAGCTATCTGGACAGTTATTATGTTATGGTCAAATAAATAAATCGAGCGTTGAACAATGACGTTCATGTAGTGGCAAAAAAAATTGCTTAAATAATATATGTTTAAAATAAATCAATAAAAATGCACAGCATTTGTCAAAACTAAAACAGTATGTAACATAAAACATATTTGTAGTTGTCAACACACAATTGATATTTAAAATACATAAAAATGCACACAAGTTTGCAAAAAAATAAATTAAAAAGGGGAATTAGTCATAAATGTTAACACTAAGTCAATATACTATTTGTTAAAAATCCCGTAGCTTATGGAAACAGCCGTCAATTAGAAAATTTTCTTCACTAATTTAACACCCTTTAACATTAGCCCTAGTCTTTAGTTAACTATTTTAAATCACCATAAATATTTGTATTCGCCTAATGAGTTTATAATAAAAAAATATTTAAGAATCTCTTAGAAATAAACACAATATATCTATTGACATTATTTATTTGAAATCTTTTCTAATCAAAAGAGGAGTGGTGATTTTACGCTTAAAGCTCTTCAATGTGTTGATTCGTGTATTTTTTTATTATTTTTTAATGAGAAGAACAATATGCAGATTTATAAAATGCATATAAGTTAGTACAAATAGCTATTTGGCATTTTAGTAAGATTTTCCCTGGCTCCTATAATGAGCACAACACCCTAGATAAGGTCCTGCTCTACGTTCTTCGACTTTAGTTTTTAGCTCATTGACTTACTAACCGTTCGGGCAATACAAATTTACTCCCGTTAATAGGGTAGGGGTGATGAAGGTAGAATGTAGGTGAAATGTACCTGTACTTGCATATAGAAATAAAAGAATAGCATTTAGAAAAAATATCTCGGGAAAGACCGGCTGCGAATTGAACCCCGATCTCCCCGTTGCCAGTAGGCTAGACTAAATGAGCCTTGCATTTAGTTTACGTGCTCACTAGTGAAGCCATGAATGATTTTAGTTGAGATTTTTATTCCTATTCTCGAACAATATTTGGTTTTGTGTTTGTGGCGCTATCTGTATACTTTAGCATTCAATCATATAATAATGCTAGCAGTTTGGTTAACTTCACTGATCTTGGAGTAAAGTGCTCGCCTCAAGACCCGGTGTTCGTTGATTAAAACCCCGATGGGGTCAAAGGTTTTCTTTAGAGTGATAACAATTTCATAGCATAACTTCTTTTGGAGGGAAAGTAAAGCCATCGGTCCCATGTCGATTGTGGTATGTAAGATAACCCTGTAAGGTTTGTTAAAATACCTTTCCCGGCAAATATATTAGGCCCTTTCGAACTCACTCATAGAAATTCTCGTGTGCTTATATAATCATTTGGTTCAGAAAGCGCACGTTAAATACAAAAAATAAATAAAACTAGTATTTGGACCCGTTCCTTACCCACACAATAAAAATTCAAATAATCAAATTAAAACGTTTAACACCAAACCAATTATTGTCATTAATCCGGCCCTGCTACTATCCATCTGTGTTATAGACATTTTAATTATAATAACGGAATAGAGCTAAGTAAAATATATATTAAAGTAAGCGTATCCGCATTTGCGTGAAGGAAAAGGGGATAAACACTTAGGGACGAACAGCCCTCGGTACACGTGGCTAATATTTGAACCCAGAACTTCCAGCTACAAGCAAACCAAACATGATCCTGAAACTTACCTCACACACTCAAAGATTCAGATCTATTGAATAATTGTTCGATAAAATATCTCTTTAAAATATGTATTAGTGTTGTGGCTTATGAAAACATTATCTTACGAAATTAATAGTTCTAGTTCCTACGTTGCATGAAATAAACTATTAATATTTTAAATGTAAATTGTAGCATTGGACTACATAAGTAAACATAAAAATTCCTAAGCTAACCCCATTTGTATGACGGCCGGAACCACAAGGAACACTAACGCGAGTGAATATCAGACACACCTTCTCGGAACCGCGATGAAAAGAATACTGTTCTTCAATATTGTGATGTGATTGTGTCAAAGACCTTGAGTAGCAAATAACTTGTGCTGTGAAGATAACCTACTCGCCCTATTCTATGTTGATCGAGAAAATGTAAAGAACTTTGTAGAAGCTATGTTGTCATGCGCATGTCTTGTTCCCGATTGTTCCTGATTGTGAACCCCACACCTTTTAACCTGTCTCTCCGTTTTCTGCGTTGTGTGATATACATCACACAATATATATATTGGCGCCTGAGCAATCAGAGTCCACTCTTGGATTAAATCGTATTTGGAGAAGGAGAAGCTCCGACTTCGATTATATTAAAATAATGTAAGATCTAAATTATTTTTCGACTTCTTTAACTTTTTTTATCTAAAATAAATTTCTAAATTCATTTTTGGCAGTTTCTAAATAACTTTAAAATATGAAACATAAATATAATAGTTGTAAATTTCGTTTTACTTTTTCTATGTTAATTAGTCGCAGGGTAAAGGCGTTTATATCGCGTTGATCTGTATTTTGTTTATGGGTAGTGATCGATTATAAGCCTTTGGGTGTTATCGATATTTTTTCTTTGAATAAAATTATCGATCTCGAATGTTGTTACTATTCTGATATTTGGTTTCCTTTTGGGTAAAACTTAAAACATGATCGCGGGAACATTAAACTTATTGAACATAAATAAACGATCTGTTTATCAACGACGTCCCTATATTAACGTATAACTATTTATTATTTATACCAAAGATTGTGGAATTGTATGAAGTAATGTAAATAAGTGGATAGAATTTTGGGTAAATATTATATGGCTTGTTTAAGCGTTTTATTGGTTTATATTCTGGGTGTTAGGGGGAAATACACTCTTGGTAATTAACTATTTAAGGATAACTTAGTTGATGATAAGTTTTCTCTAGTAACTTAATGAACTCATGACTAATTTTGAGATAACCTTTTAACGAGCTGAAGCCATTTCATGCTATATGGGTTGTCTGTAATAATGACGCTCAAGTTAAATTATTGATGTTTTCTATTATATAAACGTTGTAATTTTGTTAATAGTACTAGAAAATTTTGATAACGTCTCAGATATTTTGTGAATTTCATTTACATAACATTTTTTTTATATTTTCTCCCAATATTGAATGTTTGTCAAATAAATACCAACTTGACACAAATTCTGATCTAATTCATAATATTGTTTCACCATAACCTAGGTATACGAGGTTAAGTTATATGTTAGTTATTTTATGGTAAACTTAATTCAGCCGTAAATAACCTTTTTTACTAACTCTTGAGATAGACCGTTCTTATATTTAATTCCGCAACTGGTGGGAATTGCGAGGTCTAGTTTTCGAATGTTTGGCCTAAAATATTCAAAGCACAGAACTCCAAGCACTTGCTCCTATTGTCCCCCTTTTTTTTAACCCTATTAAATTTGGTTGTTTTTTGGACCTCCTGCTTTTCCTTAATTTAGTTAAGGATGGTTCAAAAGTTATAAATGAGAAAATATGTGTCTATTATTACTATTATTAAACTATTAAGAGTAGAGATGTATATATTGTTAGCTAATCTAAATACCTGTTTTATATTCGAAATAGATACCATTTAAATTCTAACACTTACCGAGGAATAGCTATTTCATTAATTTGTTTGGAGTTTTGTACTTTAGAGGGTAGTTTTTTTGTTCCCCATGGGTACCCTTTTAATTAAAATATTATTATTATTATCAGCACCACGTATTACCACCCGTTCGGGTTGTACACACTTACGCTAATGTGCAATGGTAGGGTGATTGTGAGATCAAATGAAGGACATTCCGTTTAACGTGGGATCCGAACCACTGTGGAGGCCTGGCATTCCACACATTCACAAGTTGTGATTAATACACGTCTTGTCAGAGGTGAAGGAAGGGTTTGGCAATAAGATAAATCTGTGCTGGGACCGAGGATTGAACTCCGTACCCCTAGCACAGAAGTCTCAAACTAGTTTACTTAGTGAAACTTGATAAACATGTTTGAAACTATCACAAATATATTAACACAAAGAAAAACTATTCACACATGGACTAAGTATATAAAATAATAATACTTAAAATGTATCGCATTTTTAGAGTACAAAAACAAACAAAAACATTAAAACTATTCTCACTGAAGAATGTCTATTTGAAAACCAGTTTGGGACGTCATTTGCAACAAACCCTCATGGAACTGTGAGGGGAACTTTGTTGTTGAGCGGTGGAAGAAATGGCTTCAAGAGACACACACAGCAACCGGCTGGTAGACTCAAATTTAATAACAACGATATTTTCTTTTAAAAAATACAACACATGATGTTCTAGTTCAGAAAACTGTTCAGGTGAAAAGGTATTCAATTATTGAGGGGGTTAAATAATAATTGTTTACATGTTTTATTAAGTTTATTTTTAATTAATAAATATAGTTATTTAAAATACGACCCTTGTTCAAATTATTAATTAAATACATATTTTAATATCTTTGAAAAAATCTGAATTATTCAGGAAATAGCCAAAGAGACAATCTTTTTGATAAACAGAGACATCAAATTTTTGAAAAGGTATTTTGGGCGTAATCATGGAAGAAAAATCATAAAAATTATTTTAAAACGTTGAAGTTAAATATGTTATATCTTTTTAACGGTCGGATTTACATACACCAAATAAATTTTGTTGTAACAAACAATCTTTATTTTAATAGGAGAAAAATTTACAAATCTATTAAATAATAACTACCATTAGATTTAAGGAGGTTAATAGTACAAGTATTTTAGATATTTGGTGGTAGTTCCCCCTTAAAGTAGCCTCGTCAACCGCCTTACCCCCCTCCCCTTCCTCACTCTATCAGTGCTGAAATGCCTAAATTTAAAAGAATGGTTGAATGTGTTTCCAAATACATGATAATACATGTGACTAGAATACCTGAACATAAATCAATATATTTAATTAGTGTATAATTTAAAGCTTGTTACTTATACTAATTATTATTTTACAATTAATTATATATTTATTTTATGCATTTTTACATAAACTATACTAAATTAGCTTAATAAATAAACATTGTGTTCTTGAATCTTTTTTCAATATTTGGCACATGAGCAGCATGACCTGGGTTGTGAATGCTCGAGCTCATTGGCCTATTACTTATGGGTGAGCGGAAAGGCATGTGTTGCCACCATCTACACATTGGGAAAGGTCATTAGAGCCTCCCTAGCTTGCCTTGCGTTTTTCAAGTAGCAAGCCCGGGGTTTCCTATTGTGCTAAGTAGAACCTTTTGGAAGAAGAATTACTTAAAACACAGTATTCTTGGAATATGAACCAATATTAGTTTTAAAATTACTAATTCATTACAAGTAAATTTATTAACAATTTAAACATTAGTGTTTACACAGTTCACACAGACAGCATTGAATTAAACAAAAAACTAGTTCATATAATTTTGGATATGCGGCGCAGGACTAGCATACCCAGAGAATACGCCACTGCTAAATTCAGTTCATAAGACTCGTAAAACATTAAACTGGCTGATAACTTTTATCTGGTAGATAACTTTAACCTCCCAATAGGAATATTTATCCGGCAATCATAAGACCGGCCCTAAGTCTAGTAGTCGGGAGGCTAGATAGATATCTTATATTGTTGCCTGACTTTTAATTAATATTTGTTTTCTATTTACTTTGCCGCGTGGTTGAGGCAGACGCTCCTTCGTAGCAGAATGTACTTTAGTACTAGTTTTAAGAGTTACTACTCTCAACAATAGACTCAATTTTACTTGTGTTGATTCCTAGTTCCTATTTGGGATGTCTACGTCTATGGTAACTAATTTAGTTTAGCTATATAAGCACATGACTGTTCAATCTAAGATCTATTTAAACCTTATGTAATTCTATTAATTTGTTTAAATTTAAATAAACTGATTTGTTAAACTTGTAAATTTATCTTATGCTTGCACCTTCCAAACCTTCCTTATATAACTTTGTTTGTAAATGTAATCGTCATTTCTTTTACGTGATAGGAGAAGCGACGATTCAAATTCAAGTCGGTTCCATATCAACTGTGTTATTTAAAATAACCCTGGAAGGGATGTGAATATATCTTTCCAGCAAAATTGGTAGGCCCTTTCAAGCTCGCTTACATTATTCAGTGTGGAAGGCAACGAAGAACCCCCACACTTCCTGAACTCCCCTTGTAGCCTATATTTTATTCATACCAGGTGATGCACCCGGCACTATTTGCCAAAGGGTTGATTGCATGCCTACCTCCGGATGGATATAAATGACATCAAATCAAACTTCAGTTTGTTGACTTAAATAATAATCGATTAGTTGTTAATCGATTGCCATACTACCGATGCATCAAAAAATCTATTCAAATTTATATTATTTTAAAGATCGATTCAAATGAATCTATTATTGGATTGAAAACGCCCACCCCTAGCTCATAGACTTTCAAATATAATATAATCAGTGTGGAATTCTAATTTATTGCTTAAAATGCTATAGTACTTTGAATTTTAAATTCTAAACATGTAATTCAGTGAGACAATTATTCGAATAAAATTAAAAATACATTATTAATTTACAAATTTATGCTATAATCTTTTTTAACACTACTCATATTGTAATGAAAACATCAATTATTCTTTTATTTTTAACTACTGAGAGTAATGTGGGCTATAACCTCTTTAATTAGATTCAAATAAATAATTAATACAAGTTTATCAATTAATCTTTTTGGTGCATCGAATCTTATATCTTACAACTCAGACCATATGAATTTGAACACTAATGTGGTAATAAAAAGGAAAGTAAATTTTGGAGGAACTATATCCTTATTTGCTTGAAAGGAATGGTGAACCACTAAAAACAACCCTGCTCACTTGAGCGCCAAACTTTCCTTATCTAGCAATAACTTTTGTGGCCGCATGTTTTAAAACGCTATCTTACACTATACTAGACTGTTCATGATGGGGAGATCATAATTAGATCCCGGTAAAATGAACTGAGGGTGTTATAAAAAAAATGTTTCCCATTCTCTCTTCACAATAATACAGGTACACTTTCTCTCTATTAAACCTTACTCATACTAGCTCATTAGCGTAATTAGTGTATAGTTTGAATGGATAGTCAGACGTGGTGCTGAAAAAAATAATAAATAAAAACCTAGCAATCCAGATTATTAAGACCACCGACTGTAACTCCAGTTGTTATTAATTTTATAAAATTAATTTTCTATATTTCTTATAATATAATAACAAAACATACATACAAATATTTTTTATTATCTCATGCACACATTACATATAAACATTTAATTATATTTGAGAAAACTATTTTACAATTTGTTCATCCCAATTTGTATGGCAGAAATAGATTCATTATTTTCCTCTCTATCTATTAATCAAGCGTGAATGGGATATTTTTAAAGTCATAAGTTATAATCGTGATACTAAAGAACTTTCCCTCAAGTTAATGACACAAATCAAAATGTTGGCAATGCTTATATGTCGTCTCCTGTCCAAAATATATTTTTATTTTGTTTGTGAATATTATTGAACATATCAATTTAGTTATTTTATGTCATCTTCTAAATCACTTATAAAAATCATGGAAAAAGTAGTGTGTGAAAAATAATTATTCTAGTTTGGTCTTTTTTTGGTAAGTTTGTGAAATATGGAGAGAGAAATTTGATAGATTACCAGTAGGCTAAGACAAGGTAGTGGTCTTAGGTTATTCTTATTCTTTTGTTAGACATAAAACATTTTAAAAAAAAGACCGTATTTAGTTATTTAAACGCAGTGGTGTCATGTCATATAACAAAAAAAACTTGGTTAATTATCTAAACGCAGTGGTGTTATGTCAACTCTTCCTCAGTAGACTTAATTTAATGTAACTACCTAGAGCTTAATGTCTCATTCTTGATATTAGGGCTGTTGATCATACAGACTAAAAGATTGTGAAATAGTTTATTTAATTGATTTAAGGGGAATAAGCTATGTTTTAATACCGGTGTTTAACCTGGTATGTCTAAACTGGACCTTAAAGCATGTTTCTCTGCAACAAAACAATGTGTATCAAAATGCATCACTATTCACAATAAACATAGCAAACTTTTGGGTCATACTAATACAAAGATTATTTTTTTATTTTATTTTCTATGAGTAGTACTATGCGTTTAAGTTACTCGCCAACATGTCAGATAAACTTTGCTTAGGTTCATTGTCATTAGCTTCAGGATCTTCATTGTGGCAGTGGTAGGATACCAAGGATTAACAGGGATGAATATGTGTCTTCAAGACCAAGTGGATGCGTTGAGATTATACTATAGCTTTTTAAACTACTGGATGGTGGTTTGATAACTAGAGGTGATGGGGTTTTAGTGAGTCAAAAGAGTGTCATTAGCATTTCCTTAAACAAACCTCCCTGAGAGGAGGCAGGCTGCAACAGAAGTAGAGTAATTCTACTAAGACATTTCTCAGAAAGAGGGAATGGTGTAAACAGAGAGCTGAAAGGATAGTGAGTAATCCTGCTGACACTTGAGTTAGCAGAAAAGACAACAGACGTTTCGGTTAAGGGTAAAATAACGTCAAATAAAATGTTCAAAAAGTTAGTTACTATGCTAAGTTTTGAAATTCTTTACCATTATTTGGCATGTTGCCCTTGTTTTCTAATGGGCTTGGATAAGTAAAATTGAAAATATACTATATATTTTTAAATGGGTCACTCCACGAGAAGTGATCCAATATTTTAACACTTTTACACCTTAGCCTCGTGGGATTTTTTCTTTCTTTTCAAATTTGGTTAACCAAATTTATCCTCTAAGGTAGTAAAATAATACAAATTTTCAGATTTTTATCTGTGCAGTAGTTTTTAAGTTAGGACCCTCTGAGATCTAAAAAAAATTGCAATTTTCTGATGACATGCAATTACAAAATAAATTATTAATCAGGCTAGAAATGAGATAGAAGATTGGGTATAAAAAATGTGTAACTTATTTTATAAGCTTTCATATGATTTGTAACATAACTAGTTTTGAACATTTTTTCAGTTTATGGTCATGTCATACAAATTTTGACCTTGAATTTCTAAAAGACCTAATTTTTTTAAATCTAGGAAAAAATCAGATATGATCTTATGAGTCATTCTTAAATTGAGAGACAATTCATGTCCCCGGCTTATAAATTTTTTTAAACTAGCAGCAATTTTTTTTTAAGTAGTTTAAAGGGTTTTTCACTTGTTAGAAACAGTAAATTCTATTAATATTAAAAACACATATGCCCAAATAGCTATTAAACGCCATTTCGCTAACGGTCCCCAACTCTGAATCTCAAGTTTTGAAGTTATACACAAAAATAATGAAAAAGAGGAATATTACTATTTTCGTTTGAAGAGTCCATTTTAATAAATTATTCATTAATTTTGATATTTTAATCGATATTTATTGTCCCTTAGCTTTACACTGAATGAATACGATATTTTAAATTTACCATTGAATTCTCCGCGGTTCCCGCCATTAGCAGTAGTGTGATGATGTCATACTAATTCTTGTCTCTGTGAAAGTTAAAAAGTTAAAGTGTACATATTGTTTGGTCAACTTGGGACAAATTAGGCAAATAGAATAGATTATGTTAATTTCTTATCATTTGCAAACACTTATATAATTTAGAGTTTTTTTTAAATAACTAAGCTAATACCATTTCAGTTGAATTTAAATGGAAGCAGGAAATAACCACAATGTTCGTCTTCTGCTTTATGCTTATATTGTAGCCATGAAATTTATAGTCCGTCAAAAAGTCATTTCGCTAACTCTGCTTAGTGACTAAATAGTGTCATCATCTTGCTAGTGTCAGGTGATAAAACTAATGATAGTCACGTAGCTAACATTAGGAAAGTGAACTTTTCAATGTTCTTAGCCAAACTAACCTTTAAAAACAAAACTAATATTTGATCGAAACCTATTAATTTATCATAACCAACAACTTTTTTATTTTTATGCGATTTCATGTAATTGGCCTAAGTTAATTTTCTTCACTTTTAGAAATGCTACACACTATTATTATTTTTCTTTATTCATTTCTACAGAATTTTAATGAAAAATAGCAAAAAAAAAAAGTTGAAAGAACAAATTCAGAATGAAATCGCCGCAAAATACAACCACCAGGATAAATTGGCCACAGAACGGCAGCTCAGGTTTAAGGCAAAAATGACCGAAGAACAAATTGAATTGAAAAGAAAGAGGGATAGGGAAAGATACAACAAATATACGGAGGGGAAGAAAATAAAACCCATCTCAGAATTGAGTTCTAGGGAGTAGAAACAAAAAAATAGACTTGTGGAAAAAAAAGCACATACTTATAGAAATAGTAGGTAAAAAATGGCAAGAAATGCAACACAAAACACGCCACCATCATCTGATGTTGAAGAAGAAAGTCGAAATGAAAATCAGAAAGACAAAGAAGCCTCAAGACAAAAACCAAAGGAAGAAAAAGAGTTCACCGATGCAATCTAACCGCAGCATATAAAAAAATAAAAGTACAAGAACAAAAGTTAAAAAATTTCATATGAAAGTTGAGATATATAAAAAAGGATTGCTTGCGCCAAGAAAAACAAATCACAGGCGACTGAGTTCTCCCCTTCTCCTGGCACAAAAGTCAAACAATTAATTGGTATTCAGCGTGTTTCACCACAAGTGAAAGTAAAGCTTTTTGTTGGTTATGCTCAAGACAAACAAATTCAAAGCAAACTTAAACAAGTCAACCCAAAAGGCAAAGAGCGCCAAATTATTCATAAAGCTATTGGTAGCAAAATAATCAAGAAATACAGGCTTCTAAACCAGCTTAAAAAGCTACTTCCCTACAAATTGAAAAATGTTGAAAACACTAAGGATGACAGAACAATTGATTTGTTGTATAGGCCTACAAGAAAACCTTATGTTTCATTTAAAATAAAATAAGCTAAGACATTGAGAGAATTCTATGAAAATGATACAGTCTCAAAAATGTGTCCTGGTAAAAAAGACTTTTGTGAGATTTGGAAGACTTAAAAACAATGCATAATACTGCTAGACGCTGTGAAAATCCTTTATGACAGATTTATGGTTGACTGAAATTCAACATTTATTATACCAAACATTTGTTAGAAGTAGGCCATTTTTGGTGACTCGTCCTCTTGCAAAAGACAGAGAGAAACATGTTCTTGCAGTACATATGAAAATTTTGAGTTTGAGGTTGAGGAAAGCAATACCACAGGTGTCTTAAATAACTTTTTTTGTTCTATTGAAAATGAAAAGTGTATGATGAATATGTGTGAAATATGTGAATATAGCAAAATAAGCCTAACTGTTGTTAATGACGAAGGAGTGACATTTTCTAAATGGAAAACAGTGTTGTAAAAACATCAGAAAAATGCCTCCAGTTTAAACAAATTGACAATTTTAGAAAATCATTGATTTCTTTTAAGAAACACTATTTTTATGTGCTGCATCAAGGAAGGGAATTAAAGGAAAAGAAGCTAACCTTGACTGATGGTGAACTAATATTCCATATAGATTTTTCTCAGAATTACATGCCTACGTATACTAGAGAAATACAAGCAACGCATTTTGGTGCATCTAAACGTCAAATTTCTTTGCACATTGGAGTAAGGTATAGTTTTGATGGTGAAATAAAGGCAATATCCTTTTGCATCTGCTCTGATAGTTTGGATCACCAGGCCTACGAGATAAAGGCACATTTGCAACCAATTTTGAAAGAGTTTGGAGAAAGTTACTCAACTGTACACACTGTACACTTTTTCACAGACAGCCCATCGTCACAATATAGAATTGTGAACATTTATTTAATGGTCAACATGAAACCAAAGATGTTCCCTAATCTGACACATTTTACATGGACCTTTTCAGAACATGGCTATGGGAAAGGCCTAATGGACAAAGTTGAAGGGTCCTTAAAAAGACGTGCAGACCAATATGTCCTTCACAGTCATGATATCACATGCACTCGTGATCTTACAAAAGCCTTTCAAGAACAGATTAGTACTGTTGTGCAAGAGATATTGAGTTCTGAATTTGAAGAAGTGAAAAAAAAATCACTTCCAGAAACCAAAAAGCTTCCATTCTGCAAAGGTATTATGCAAGTGAGACAATTAGCTTTTGGAAGCGGGAAGTTACATGCACACAAGCTATCATGTTTTTAGTGTACATCCTCAATGGAATGTAAGAATTTTTAGTTCAAAGAAGTAGGTTTCCAATATGACTTATGTGTTAAAAGTAGTGACTCCTCAACTTCAAATAGAAAATGACGCAAACATTTTTCGGAGTCATCCTTAGACGAATATGTCACAGTAAGGCCCAAGAAAAAAAATTGTACTAAAGGCAAGTGATGTTTATACATCTTCAAATGAAAAGTGTCATCAGTATCCAGAGAAAGATCATGTAATATGTCAACCATTCAAATTTTCTGTATAAAACAAGGAACTTTTGTCACAGTGACATTCAATAACCAGTCTAGGAAGATGAATACCAGTAGTTGTAATTTTGTTGGTGTTGTGCATTGTATGGTGGATGTGAACAACGAAGTGAAAGTTGTGTTCATGAAGGGATGTACAAAAGACAACACACACTACTATGTTGATGAGAATGACACTCCATATGTTTCTTTTTATCAAGTAGTTGGAGTTCTTCCAAATGATTCTTAAGGGAAATCGTATTTTTTATAAATTCAAAAACTTTGTTAAATTGTAAATGTTTTGCCAATTTGTAATTTAAAACTTAAAAATGTATAACACTAATAACACTTGATATGTTTTTCAGTTACTAGGCCTATGGACATTGTGTTATTATTAATATTTGGTATTGTATCGTTGATGTTTTTCAGAATGACACTTTTTGTATTTGAAGAATAAGTTGTCTAAAAAATATTTCATTGCTAGTTTTTAGTAAAAATGTGCATATAAATTAAGGTATAACTTTTATTTGGCCAAATTTTGTTTCGTAAAGTCCAAATTAACTTGTGCTGTTTTCCTAAATGTCACTTCGGTAACGTTTGCATCATTTCACAAATGTTTTCTACATTTAGCTAACAACAATAAAATCACTTATTTCTTATTAACAGTCTTAGTAAGAAATAAATATTATTATCTGTTATTAACACTTGAGCTATTCAAAACATACAAAAAAGGTAAATATTTAACTTCATTTTCCTTGTCTTTTGGGAAATTTTACATTACTAACTTGTGATTTTTTTTATAATTCTTTACTGATTTCATTAAATTAAGAAAAATGTATTATTTTTTATAATCTGTTAAAAAATATGATATACTTACTAAAAAAAGAGGTTTTATTTAGATTTTTTGACATTATAACATATTTATGTGCTGCTTATATTGCGTTAGGGAAATGATGGATTATGGGTAGCCACTTTGATAAAACTACCCAAAAAATGAGAAAACTAAAATTAAGCTTTGCTTCTATTAATAACTAACTTCTTTAATAAAGTTTGTGTAATCAGGTAATAAATGATACTTTTCATTACATTTTTATTTTTTTTATTTGGATTTCCAAATTGTCCCTCTGTTTAAGAATGACCCGTATGTATTTTAACAACATTTGTGGAAAGTTTCATCATGGGATCACAGTGGGATCATGTGTTTGTCGATTTTCTAAAAAAAATAATGCAAAAGGATACCCCATTATTGTATAGGCCTAAGTAAGATTGCAATTTCAATTCAGTGTTTTTGGATATCTGAGGGTATGTTAGGTGAGTAAAATTTGAAAAAAATCTAACACAGTAAGGTTTTTTCCCTGGTTTACTTGGCATGGAATGACCCCATCGCATCTTACTATCCATTCGGGCTATAAGTTAAGCTGCCACAATATCAATTAATTACAGGACTGCTCTCTACTTCTTGATACCGAAAAGAGGGAATTTGGAGTGTGGGAAACAAGGAAAACTTATTAAAGAGATATTACATTCTCAATAGATTGCAGCATTTGCATTCCTTACGAAAATATTGTAGGCAAAGTTCCGCAAAGTTCCACTGGGTGATCAAAAAGTCCCTCCGCAGTAGTATTAGTAGGTACAATACTAACTTTATTTGCAAAAATACTTACATAGCCCAATATGTTTAACCAATACATGCACTGTGTTTAGAGAAAGCACTAAAAATGATGTCCATAAGTTAAGTTTTCTTGGCACAAATTGATTATCTTCATTTTAGGGGCAAACAGCAAAAAATATATGTAAAATGTTTGTCACTAACTACTGTGGAGTGGCTTTTTGATCATCCAGAAAAAGTTGATGAAACATGGAGCTAGGCTTACAACATAGTATCATGACTGAAGAAAGGTAATCCTGGTACTTACCATAAATGCTTGAAAATCATGACGATGATGTTTAAATGAAATGTTAGTAGTTTATTAATTATATATAAGTTAATCTGATTTCTTCATTTTAATACAATAGGCTGCCCTAATCATAGATAACGAATAAAGAAAAATTGCAAAATAATTAACTTTTATTAAAGCAACCCACTGGTACTTATATGTAGTACTAAGGATCTTTTTCTTTTAAAGTCAAAATACAAAGGATTTCCATATCCAATAATTAGTCATACTAATATATCTACATTCTGTTTCTAAAGATAATGCAATGGTTTGGTTTGTTTTTCAGACATTCCTTCTAAAAGAATGAACTTCATATGTATCCACATAAGAGCAACAGATCATCATAACTCTTCCAACATGTGATGTTTTAAAAACCAAACTCCATCTTGGTTTTGGGTGATTGTAAGTTTGTAAGCAAAACATTTTTCTAATGGGGGTGAAAATATTTTCACCTTTTGCTTACCAACTAAATCACCATTTGACCTAAACAATAACAGCTCAATTATGGCTGAGGAACATAAGGATTCTATAAACACTTTTCTTGATGATTATTATCAGATTTTTCAAAAGAATATGAAAGAAAGGGTTATTAAAACTCATATAGAAAAGATCAATATCAAAAACAAATCAGTGACCTCTGAATCCACCGAACCAAAGTGTAAAAGTGACACCACAGGGAGTGATGAAACGGGGAATGATAGCACAGAAAATGATGACTCAGAAAATGATTCAGAGAATGACAACATAGGAAATGATGAGTCAGAAAATGAAGGTGCAGGAAATAATGACTCGGAAAATGATGGCACCGGCAATGATGACAGAGAAAGTAATGATCATGATAACTATAAGTTAGACATTTTTGAAATAAAAAAAGAGCCTGTATTTGTTGAAACTTTGGGCGCTAAAAATGAAAATGAGATAGTTGATGTTAAACCGCTCATTGCAGATCTTACTCCAGAGTTGGTAGCTTCTAGAGTAGTAATTCAGAGTAGTGATTCTAATGAAAAAGAAACAGTGATAAAAGATGCTTTTCCTGAAATACAAGATAATACCAAACTTGTGGGAGTAAATGACAATGAACACGAGAACAAAATTTTGCTCAGTGATCTGTTGAAACCTAAAAGTGAAAACAAGACTATGAAGATTGAAACCATAGTTACCAAATATGGAAATCAAGATACCGATAAAAAATCACATTTAGAGAATAGGAAAAAGGCACTATCCAAAGAATCAATTGATAACTCCAAAATTAATAGCGCTATGCATAGTTTTGTAGATAATCTTTCTACCACAATCAAAACACAAAAAAATAAAAATAGTGTTCTTTCAAGTTTGGTAGATAATTATCGGGATGATAGCTCCCCTGCCACCAATACTTTAGAATATGTTAGCTACACACCTGCGTTTGACCCTCGCATTCCACCTCCCTCCTTACCACGACCAAAACACTTTGAACCTTCTGCTCTTACTGAGATGAAGTTGCCTCCATTGTACTTACCCCCACCACTGTATACTCCTAAGGTAAAACCACCTCCCCCACTGCCTAAGTCACTCCCTCCCCTTCCTCCATCACCACCACCACCTTTACCCCCACCACCACCTCTGCCACCCCTGTCGATCAATAAGAGTTGCTTTGTCCAAAAACTCGCATCTTCAAAATTGTCTGACCCTGTCATTAGGACTACCGCAAATACTACCACCACTTTGAGAGAACGTCTTGGCTTGGGTAAGTCTTTGCAGACCCACTGCAGTACAGCAAAGATTCCTGCTCGAAGAGACTCTGCTTCATCCATTCCATCATCCTCAAGGTCAGAATCTTTTGGTAAAACTGTAAGAAAATCTTTGAGTCGAATCATGGAGGATTTAGAGAACACAAATGACTCGACAAATAACCTAGACCTGGATTCACGTATTGAACATTTATTGAATAACAGCATCTTGAAACGGTTCATGCCAGGTGGAAAGTTGTCAAAAGAAAAGAGACAATCGAGCACATCAGAGAGTTCTATTTTTACAGAAAAACACAAAAAAAAGCGAAGCAGCTCAAAGAGGTGGAAAAAGCCTAAAATATCTCCTTGGGAGTCACCCACCTCTAATGAAATTCGCTCAACGTATGGAAAACACTCTCTTGAACATCCTGGTAAACCACTGTCCCCACCACCTTCGCCTTTCCGTAGTAAGGAAGTGTACTTGCAGTGTCACAAAGAGTGGATCGAGCAGATGAGTGGTACATATAATACACTGGAAAGAAATGTAAGTAGTGTTTCAAAAGCAAGAGAAGCATTGTACAAAAGAGAGAAAGAAATGGAAGCTGCTTCTGCTGCATTAATTATGCAAAATGAAGTGAACGAGACAAACTGTACTATGTCCCATCAAAGTATAGACAAAGAAGTTTCGTCCAGTTCTGCATCAACTAAAGACTCTAAAAACAACCCCCAACCCTTACAAACCCCAGATTCCACAGTCGATTGTGTTCCCATGGAGTTGCCGAGCAGCAGCACGCAAGATATTATAGCGTGTGATAGCTCTGTTTCACCACAAGAATCTTCTGAAGGGAAGAATTCAAACAGGACTCCTTCACTTAAAGAAAATAAACATGCACACTCTCAAAAACCAAACTCTCCAAGGTCTAAATCAACTTTAGAACAAAGCCCCAACGAATTGTCGCTCAAACGAAAACTAGATGAGGCTGATAAAGAGATCTCAAATCTGAGCTCTATAAACAAGCACTTAAAAAATGAAGATGGAATGGATGATGCAACAAATCTTAGTTGGGTAATGAAAGCTGTCATGAACCAAATTGCCGATGAATTGAAGAAGGAACTTAAGAAAACACTTTTCGAAGAAACAGTCAACAAAGTATTTGAAGATTGGGAGGTAAAAAATGAGAGTAAATAGGATTAAAAAAACATTGTAATTTGTTTTCTTTCATTTTTACTAGATAGTTTATTAAAATAAACTAAAAAAAATGGAAATGTAAGTTAAGTACATATTTGAAAATGGGTAACTTCAATGTTTACAATGTTGTAGGTATTGATGGTTTTTTTGGCACTTATGTAAGGTACATGAAAGGTTACATCAGTGTGTTGATCTAGAATACTAGCTCACTGGTAAAATAATAGGCCCCACTCTTTGATAGAAGCGTCATTTTTAAAATGAAGCGGCATTGCGCTACTTTTCCCATTTAAGCTAATTTTTATTTTAAGTTTTAATTTTTAGTATATAAAAGTAGTAATGGTTCCCTGAATTTTGACAATTTTAGCAAATCATAGCTTTTAGTACAACACATTGTACATTTTAATAGAACTGTTTAACTAATATATTTAATTTATGATTAAGTATCAGTAATATAATCCAAAATTTAACCAGTATTGTGTTATTCAAAAATACAGCAGTAAAAGAATATGTGTATAAAAATGTAATCATATGATTGTGAAGGTCATGAAATATTTTGTTTCTTTAAGAATTATAAAAAAAGAAATATTCTTTTGAAAGTGACATTTATTATTTTTTAACACTTTTAAATATACTAAACTTAAATCAATAGTGCATTAAAAATTATGAATTCATCTTTCAGGAGTGTGATTCATAAAAATAATTTGAACTTTTTCACCAATTGTTTTGATGAATTTTTTTATTTTTCTAGTGTATAGCCGATAAGAAAACTATTTAGTTCTTATTAAGTAATTACTGTTCAAAACTCTGTAATTAGATTTCAAAGTGTACACATTTTCTTAATTGGAATGTTTTATTCTGAACCTAATCCACAGACTTTTAAGCTATGTGTACATATCAATATATGTATGTTAACGAGAAAGTTAAATAGCTCTTAAAATGGTTTGCCCATTAATTATTTATTAATTAAATATAAAACAAATACTCAGGGTGTATGGAGGAGTTTGAATCACCATTACATAACATTATTACTAGCATAGATGTCTTTGGGTATTTTTAACCATGTTTTACTACTCATGCAGGCTATCTGCATTTAATTACGCTAATGAACTAGGGATGGGAAGGTAAAATTTAAAGGAAACATACCTATATTTGTGTGGAGGGACTTGGAAATCCGTTTAAGAAAAACTTTTCCCCAACTACACTTGGCCAGAATTCAAATTCCAACCTTCCCATCACCGTCAAACCAGACTAGTTAAGCATGACACTTAGTCCACCTGCCACCAATGCAGGTCCCAGGCCTCCAGTAATAGTCACAAATGGTGGCAATAAAATTCTACCTAGTGAGAGACACTATGTCTAGTTATCGATAAATTGCCCTTTGAAACATACTAGTTCCAATAGATTTTTAAACATATGGGGTTGTTTTTGTATTTACTTGAATATTAAAGTGTTTTGCTTATATAAAGCTTTATATATTTAAAGAGCTATAGATGATAGATTTATTATGACCATGTTCAGCTTAAGTCAGAGTTTTATAAGTTAATAAATACAATATACTACAAGAAAGCTGTACTGTCATAATTGATGATATAATTTAAAATTATCCATGTAACATTAAGACATTAAGGTTTCCTATTTTAGCCGGTGACCAGTTAAACTAGCTGGATAATAGACTTTAAAATTTCAGGAGGCCTGCTGATCGCTATGGTTCAATGCCAGGGTCACGATCAACTTAAAGTTAAAGTACTGTTCACATAAGGTAAAAGTTTACCTTGTGTTTTTAAATGCAAACCATCATGATTTAGTAAACCTATCAGTTACTTAACTTAAGGTTTGTCCAAGGGAGGGTTTTCATGTTACATTCATGTTAAGTTAAGCATACATGTTCTGGCTAGCCAATCATGATTTGAGCAATCTCAACACCCCTATTTAGTACTTCATTTGTTTTTTTGTAGTATGGAGATGACTCCTATTATATAGTTTGTTCACATCTCTTGAATTCTAAAACGTTGTAGCCTCTTGTTACAATTGTTTAGTTTGATATTCCTTAAGCTTCTATTGCAAGTACTTGCAGGATTATAAGCCTTAAATGCTTGAGTTTAATTTTATTGAACAATTTGTTATCAATCAGTCCAAATTCATTGTCTGTGCTTTTGGTCATGTTACATTTTGTTATGTGAATCCTGACCATACACCAGTTTCTTTACATTAAGTGAAAGTTAACGGATGTTAAATTACTTGAACGTTAAGTGGATCATGGTCCTGACATAACCCAGTGTGTTTTATTAGGCAAATAATTTTATTTGTAATAACTTAATAAACTTCATGATACTCAAATATTTTCTGAAAATAATCAAACAGCTGTCAAGTAAAAATTTAAAGCTTTTACAAGGGGTGTTCAAAAAGAAAGGGGCAATTGGCTATAAAAAATTAAAGTTTTCAACTGTTAATTACTTAAAAAATTAATATATGAACCTAAGCTATTTTTCCAAATAGTCACTGCATGCATTCAGTTGTCGGTTGTAATGTGGCACTATTTTTAGTATACCAATGTCATAGAAACTTCCCGCCTGTGAGTTCATCTGGTCCCAAGTCATCTTTCTGAGCTCATTGCATCCCTGAAGTGTTATGGGCCAAGGATTCTTTTCAAGTGCAAGAACAAGTGGTATTCACTTGATGTAAGATCTGGGCTGTAGAGCAGATGCTCAAACTTCCCAAACAAACTCTTCAAAGAAAATGCAGTTAGGTGTTGTTATGCAGGAGGATGACGCCAAACCACACCTTTCGTTCTGCATAGCCTGTCTATAAGTTTTTTCATTGTTGATTGCCATTTCATGTTCCATAAATTTAAGAAGCAGTATTCGTTTCCAATCCCAGGATACATTTGCCATAACCTTTCACTCTGAAAATGTTTGCTTGAATTTCTTGGGCTTTGATGACCCTATGTGCATCCATTACATGGACTTTTGCTTTGTTTCAACATTAGGGTGTGAAATCCAAGTTTCATCTCTATTTACGATTTAGTCAAGGAACTTGTCGCCATCAATTGCATAGCTGTAAAGGAATATCAGGGCTGATGTAATTTGTTGCTTCTAGCCAATGTCCGTCAACAAATTTGCATTCATTGAACCCAAACTTTAAGATACTGAAGCTTATCAATAACATTCTCATACAGAGCAGTATGTAAGATCTAGTTAAAGTTCATAATGCGTGAAACATCCATTTTCACAGATCTAATTCACACATTTAAACAAGTTTGAAGGCACAACAGAAGGCCCCCTACTTTGTTCATCATTGTGAAGGTTTGTTCAGCCATATTTAAATTCACAACATTATATTCTAACCTTACCTTCACTTATTAGAGTAAAGTCATAAACTTGATAAAGCCGACAATGAATTTTTGCTACATAAGTTTTTTTCTTTGCATAATACATTTTATCACTGCACAGACTTCACACACGACAGAATTATATTTATATTATCCATTTTAAAGCACTACATAACCATAAATAATCACAGAGATCTGACAACTTAGGTGTCACTTATAATGAATCTCTCTATTGCCCTTTGCATGCGCCAACATAGCCACACCCATAACACAGCTGTCATGATCAATCGGCTCTTAGGTACTTTCTGAACCCTCGTATAAATATTCTAAATTCGATAGAATAAGAATATTGCAACATTTTCACATTTATTGAGTAATCCCTTCGGTTAACATTAGGCCTATAAATAATTCTAATGTATGTCTGCATGGTGTGTCACAGATGTAAAATTGATCAAAGTTTTAAAATTAGTCAACCCACTAAACAAACCTATGTGGAGTTACTTGGGAGATAAAAAGATGGGTGGAGTTAAAATCAGTTAAATGTTTGTTACATAAATAATGTACTTCATCTAATTGGTTTCTGAGCAACAGTCATCAAGTGATCCACCCCAAGGCAAGCACTCCTTTCTCATAGGAGTAGTGCTATAAATTGGGGTTCCTTTCTCAGGATACTATAAAATATCAAAATTTAATATTAAAATAAATTTAATTAGAATAAAACACAAATGTATGCACTTACATATGTTTATTAAGTGCAAACAAACACTTTTTTTTAGCACCATATCTTACTACATGACCAGGTTATACGTGACCAAACATTTAATACTGAAATAAACAACATATGATATTTCATTTTAAAAGTTGACAGCATTCCTAAAGAACTTATCTCACCTATATTGTTGCCAGCCAACTTGGTGCCATTTGTATTAGACATGGTCATAAATTGTAATGGAACCACGTAAGTGAGTTTTGTTGTATGAGGGGAAATGTTTATAATGTATAGCATTCGATTCAATAGCCTGAGTTTAATGAATAAAAGCTTTAACGTTACGGTCAAACATAAATAATAAATATTTTTCAAAATAGTTCTTTCTTCTACTTTTATTAAACAATTATTAGAATTTAATAATGATGTTTTCATTTGTGAACATTTATGCTTGATACACCACATTAATTATTTATAAGGAAAACAAATTTAAAGCAGATAATTTTTAGTTGACAAACGCATCGCTATTCTTCTAAAATCATGTAGTTATTTTACTTAATTTACTTTTATTTTACCTAATAACTTTGCTTGGTTCAGAACATTATTACTTATAGCTTACAGAACTTTTAAATTTCAAACAAAAATCTTTTTGCAAACTAAAATATATGTTTACCCCATCTTTGGTAAGATATCTGACAGCCAGAAAGAGTTACCAGATCTACTCTAATGTATACATTTGCCTAACCATATGATCGTTAAGACTATACTGTAGTGATTTGTTGTCACTTTTAACGGTCAAAACTTTCACAACAAACAATTTTTTTAAGTTTGATGTATTTCTTTAACCAATTCTACATCTTCTGCTAGATGTCATTCCTTTGACGAATGAACTCTTAAATGGGAATGTATTGGGCTCACTTAAAGCTTCATGGACTTATTAATATTAAACTCAAATTACTATTTTATATACTATTGTTTTTACAGGGACTCAACTCTACTGGGACCACTAACACCTGGGACTCCACTCATATTTAATTTAAAATCACCCATAGGCCTCCCTTGCATGCTTTCACTCCAGACTAAAACTACATTTTTTGATTCCCAGCAGGGTTTGATCCAAAGTTTCTCAAGGGTGTTGGCATCAACATTTACAATTGAAATTTAAAGGCTTCTTTTTTTATGCTGCGAGAAGGGGTTTGGGGTGGTAAATTTTTTTTCAAATTCATGTTTTATGTAATGTTTAAATTATTTTATGACCCCTTGTGGAAAGAAAGCATTGTGATCGCAAAAACAAGTTTGTGATTTTGATGGATGTAAACGTTTTATCACTCCCTTAACCTGAAAAGGTGGTTTCTGCAATGTCATCTGTCTTTTACTCAGTCTAGAGTTAAAACCATTCTACTGATCAGGCTAGAACTTGGTATTTAGGGTGTCCATAAGGTTCCCCAAAGGTAGGTTTGGAATTATATATCTAATCATAAAATTATGGTTAGTTTACTTAGGTACAAAAAGAGAAAAAATTGATTTTCTTAAAATCTGCTCTAACAATTTTGATTAAAATTCATATCTAGGCACTGTTTAACCTAACTAACATTATGGAGCATCTTATTTTCCAAAGAAAATGACTTGGAGTCTACTTTACCCAAGGGGAAATCTCCAATCTTGATCATCTCTCTGAAACTCTTTGAAATACAAAATATCTTATCATTGTAAAGTTGTAGGACTGTTAAAGATAAAATAACTTGTACTTGAAAGAATATTTCATAAAAATAAAATTTTCCGAATTATAGGCAAATATATTTTTTTTTATCTGGGAAATGGAGAGTTGAAAATTCATGGAACAAACAATATTTTTATAAAGTTTTATAAGTATTATTTTATATATCACGCTCTTTGGTGAAATGTAATGATATTTTTTTTTAACAATTATGTTTCCATAACAATATCTACTATTTCATTTCACTTATCTTAGGTAGAAACTGCTTGGTAAATGGATTATCTCCATTCGTGCACTCAGTTTGTTACTATACACAAGGGCTGGGTACTATTCTATTCAAATTTTTATTTTTTTTATTTTCATAAATTGCCATATTTGTTTTTGGATTCATGTTATAATTACAAAAAAAAATATAGGTGCATTTATAGGTTTTATTAAGGGAAAGTTAAAAAAAAGTTCTTTTTTTTTAATGTGTGATTTTACATATCGAGTAATATAAAACACCCTGAGGAGCCTATCATTACTAGTAGCTATGTATGAGCACAAGTTTAGTTACAATTTAATTGAATTAAAATAATCAAAAGAAACTGCATCTAGTACAGGTACTATAATGTGGTCAACTCAGACTCAGAAAGTAAGTGGATCCATAACATGGCCATACAAGTGTTTTTATTTCCTCGATGTGGTTTTCAATTCCCTCGGTTCAAATATTAGTGTGGTTCAATAAGATTCACACTCCTTAAGCATTTATATTAAGTTAGATGGCATATGCCTCATGGCCGCCACAACATAGTGATAAGCTTTAGCTTGGAAGCGATATGAAAAACCACACTGTGGGTGAGCTACCCTCTATATGGGCATTTACACCCAAGCCAAGTGTCTGCTCACAAGCACACCCTGATGTGTTTCTATCCTGGGTTTCAAACAAAAGTCTTGTTTTCTTCCAGATCATTAGTAATGCAACTGATGTTACCTATTCATTCCTTCAATAAAATACGTGTAAGGGAACCATTAATTGCCAAATGATGAACTGAAGTGAGTGTTACGCTAGTTTTGATCTCTTAATTGTAGGTACAGTGTATCACACAACAAAACAAATATTTAAACTTGTACTGAAGATATCACAACCTATTTATGAAGAGAGTGTCAACTCTTAAGAGTATAAGGATAATAAAACACTGTATTGCAATTTGTATTCACATAACATGTTTTTGATTTGTCATAATATTAATAAATTGTCTTTTATTACCTGCTAAAGGAAGTGATTATTTTTTAAACCTTTGTGGTGAGCCTGCAGATTATGCAACCGAGGGGAGAAGGGGGTACTAAACATTTCTTGCAACTTTTTAGAAATATATGCAACATAATATGTGTTTGTTTAGAGTATTTAATGTGCACTTTCTGATCCAATTGATTATAACTTACAAACTAACTTAATTCTAGAACAGACACAACATCCAGTCTTAACAGCTGTTAATTCAGCACTGTGACAAGGGAAACTCCAATTCCACCAAAGATAAATGTTTGACTATGCTGTAAGTTGAACCCATGAACCTCAGTTTGGTAGACAAAAAGCGCTACTGATTTTGCTAAACATATTGTTAAAATGTATCTTAGCAGATATTTACATCAACATCACCTATCAACCGAATGTGAGTCTAGCATCAATCTCCCCAACATTACAATAGAATTACCATTGTTAAATACATTAGAATGGGTAAAAACAGTCATGTTATGAATCCATTTAATTTTGAAAATATAGGAATGTAGGTTTTAAAAAAATCCAAAAGTAGGAATAATGTATTACCCAAGCAATAAAAAATTAGAACATAAGTAGTTTCAATAGTAATTTTAAACATATTGAATATTATAGTCATAAAAATATCAAATGTTTGGATTTTCCTCTAAAATCTGCTATTTACATTTAATACATAATGAACAACGTTGATTTAGAGTAATCATCAAAACAACTGTTTGTATTTTAAAGTAGCTTGATTTTTTAACAAATACTTACTAAAATTATTTAAAATTAAATCCCTAAATTTAAAAACTTGAAATTTTGTATGCATTTATTATTTATGATTTGTAATGTGATACCTACACAGTACTTAGGTTATGTGAAAATGTTCCTAAAACTCACAAAATATGTCTTGTGGAAGTATTTTAGCTTCAAGGTGAGGTCTTTCTCTCAGCACGAGTAACTTGCATGGTTGAATACGAAGAACTGTAACCAAATTGTGAAAGAACGCCAAATTGAGGTGTCTGACTAGAAATGATGCATCTGATGAAAACATGATGGCTGCCTCGTAAAACTTCTGCTCAGGACTGAAACAAAACCAAGTTATTAACAGTGTGGATATACAGTATTGTTGGTAAGAATTGTTTGACTATTTTTTCACCACCACTTGCTACCCTTTTGGGCTATCCACATATCTGCACCACTGAGATAGGAAGGAGGAAGGATCAATTTAGAGAAAATTTAACCACATTTGCTAGAGAGGAAAGAGTGAGAAATCATTTAGGAAAAACATTCCTCGGCATGCCCGACCAAGATTCAAACACTGATCTCCTCGTCATTCGCAATCCAGTGAGAGTGACACTTTTGATCATAGTTGGCCAAACAATCAATCACAATCTACCAGTCGACTGCGGCCACTAGTTTGGTTGATTGATTAAAAAGATTAAAAGGAAGAAAATGAAAAAGAGGGTTTTCAGCTTTTCCACAAATGAAGATATAAAAATCTAAATTTTGAAGTTGTCTGACCGGTGAACATTTACAATCCTGCCTTTATTTGTGCGTGAGTAATTATGAACTCTCATTCAACAAACTATCCTAAGTTTATGCATTGCCATACATCCACTTAAAAGTCAAGTTTTTAATGAGAAAATATCTTTTTCAGGGAAATTATGTATTATTTGGTTTGATGAAAAACCTCAGTTTCAGTGTGTGAAAGGACTTTAAGTTCTTAAATGCAATATAGTTTTACTATTAAAACACAAAATGGGTTAGTAATTTTTTGCCAATGAAACTAACAATTTAAGCCTATTGTTCCAAAGATCGCAAATGATTTTCCTTCTCTGGAGTAGATCTCAAGATCAAAAAGTCTATCCACTCGGTACTCATGGCTTAGATCATGGGACCACTAAAGCAGGTTGTAAGAATTGTTGTACACTTTGTATATCAAGAAAGACAGTGCTCTAGCCTTGCCTTATTGAATTATGGCTCTATCTAATAAGCCATACTATCGTGGATCCAAGCAAGATAAGCTTGCTACCGTACAGGGTGAAAGGAAGCTGCCTAGAGTCATAAAATTCCGGTAAAGTGTCTGTAATTATGAGTTGTCAATCTCTGGTATAATCCCGTGTAGGGAGGCTAGGCTCTCATAAGAGTTGACTTAAAACACGGTAATGCTATGTCAATAATAATCATCATCCTCCTTTCCTCCCACCACCTCTCTCCCTCCTCCACCTCGCTCTCTCTCCACCTTAGCCCATTCCTCTCCTCTTCTCTTTCCTCCACACTTCTTCTTAGTCATCATCTTTTACCTCGCCATTCTTCTCACATGTCTATACCACCTTAGTTATCATCCTTTCCCTCTCCATTCTTCTCACATTTTCAAACCACCTTAGTCATACCTTTTTTTTATCATGTCTTGAACTGGCTATTCCTTTACTATTCCTCTTATTCTCTCATTTCTCATCCTGTCAAATTTTGTCACACCAATCCTTCTCAGGAATCTCATTTCACTCGCCTGCATTTTGCTTCAATCCCTTTACTTCATTCATGCTATTTCAATGAAATCGGTATTCACGAAGTGGCACTTGCATTGGTGATGATGGTCTAAGTTGTCAGTGGCGCAAGCTTACAGGCAGGTCTAGTTTCAAGACCTCATTGTGTGTACTGAAGTTTTTTTTTGCCAAATGGTTTTTCACTCTCCCTTCAAACAAATGCATATAAATTTTTTTGTAAATACCACCTAATTTATCTCCAACCTATTAGTGTAAATTTACAGATAGCTCGGTCAGATAGTAATGTGCAGCGGTATACAAAACCAATACATAATCATAAAATGATGTTAAAATATAAAATTAAAATCTTTTGGACTGCTTTGTTTTCTTTTACAGTATATTTCTTAGAAGTAACACTGTTTCAAACACTTTGCCTTGTCATTCTCCCTTATTTCACCATGAATAATTAAACTCTCAAGAAATATTTAAAATTGCACATCGGTGTTGAAGTTTTTTTTTGCTAGGAATATTTAATGTGCACTTTATAAACTATTTAAACACCAGACTTACAAACTAACTTAATCCTAGAATAGGCCCAACACCCAGCCCACTTGGCCATTAATTTATCATTGTGAAAAAGCAAACACCAATTAGCATTATAAACATATTATGATTGAAATCCTATTTTTAATAATATATATAACTAGCACGTATTCTAAGACAGCCTGGTTACATATTTATTTTGTTTTTATGGCACATACTGACCCAACCATTCTAGGCTAAAATAATGAGTCTTTTTACTGGCTTAGTAATATTAATCTAATTTGATTAGTAGGCTCATATACTATAGCAAAGGAGACCACCAAGGTTATTTTAATTAGATTAAAATTATATAAATATTATATATTTAGCTTACTACTTGTTAGGGTTATACGCTTATGTACTAATTATGTTAATGGTTTTAGGAACTAGAAAGGTTTTATTTAGAGGAAGTGTACCCGCATTTGCATAGAGAGCATGGAAAAACATTTTGGAAAACCACCCAAAGTACACCCGACTCAGATTCGAATCTTGATCTCCCTGTTATCAGCAGTCTAGTCTACTGTGAGAGTAGCGCCTTGTACCAGGCAACTTCTGAAGCGGGCACTAAAATAATTTTATGAAATACAATGAAAACAAGCTTTGTGCCAATTGCATATAGAAATTTCTTTTAATTTTCCCCCTCTAAGAATTTGGTTAAGAGCATTATTGTAGAGTGTTTGTGTTTTCAACAAAGCTCGGTTACCTCGGAAGCTTTTGTTTGAATTTTGATGGGGCTTATGACTTGAGACATCATGAATCCAACAGGGAGGGTGAGAGCTTTTGAGTCCCCTGTAAATATGGTCTGTGGTGCTAATCAATGACACTGTTAAATGTATAAAAAAATATAGGAAAGAAAAAATGTATTACTAATAACCTGTTCTGATGTGGAAACATAGAAGTAAAGTCCTTCCCCTCCATCCATCGAATCAGGTAACTGTCTAAGTTTTTCACCCACACGACCTTCACTCTGTTGCTTGGCCAGACAAAACTCTTGAGAAGTTGAACTAGCAGTTCACTCATTATGTAACCTCGCGCCAAGGAATCTGCTGGCTTTATATAACATCTAAATTATCAACGGTGACTAATTATTTTGATGTTGTACCATGAATTATGTTAAGTGTTCAACAATTATTGTAAAATACCAACCATTATAACATTGCTGTTGTAATTTGTATTGATGAGGCCAGGTATTATATGTGTTAAGAACACACACATTTATACTTGTAGTTGACATGATGATGGTTGATTACATTTTTAATTTCTTATAAAGTTTGAGGAGGAAAAGTTGAATGCATGATCAATCTTATTTCCATAAAAAAAACTTGTGTAAAGCATGAGGTTAAATATAACACAATTAAATAATCATGGGACCAAGGTTTGTTCCAGATTACTAACCAGTACTGAGGTAAGTTTTCCATTCTTCACCAGGAGGAACTCTGGTGCATTTGACTAAAACTCCCCCTTACCCTTTTAATTCTGATGTTGAAATTATTTTTGCCTCGCGTCTAATACCCATATGGGTTATTCCCATATTTTCACTGATGGGATGGGGATGAGGAACTCCATTTATATGTAGGGAGAGTGGGAAACCATTTAGGAAAAACGTCCTCGGTACATCTGGTTGGGATTCAAACAACGAATACCCTCCCAATGATCGGTAAACCAGACCAATTGAGGTTGATGACTTAGCTCTGATGCCTACCAGGTTTTAAGTTGATTTTAGCCTCCATTCTCATAAGGGTGTGATATAAAAACTCTTAATAAACAAAGCACATACCTTCTTTTGAGCAAACAAAGTCACAGACATATCAACTCTACAGGGATCTGACAAAATGGTTTCAATGAAATGCTCATTGCTATTGAGGTTGAATCTTCTTTCTATTATCAATATTTCAGACTTTATCTTTCCTAACTCAACTTTTTTCTGCAACTTCTCAGAAGAGTTGCCCACATTTTCACTGTTTTCTTCAGATGCGTTCACAGCACTTGGGGAACATTGACAGATTTTCATTGGGTCAAGGGCTTTCTTGGTTGGTGTAAAACTTGTTTTGAGTTGCATAGTTAAATGGTCTATTGATGAACCACTTGTAGGGTCAGAAAAAATACTAGAATCCCGTAATCGCCATTTCAAACCAAATTCTCCTACACATTCTTTTTCTTTATTTCCCAAATATTTTAAACTAAAACTTTTGTAGTTAAAGTATGTACCCTCTGTAACTTTGATTGTTGATGCTCTGGTAAAAGTGTCTTTATCAAATGTCTGTTCCAAAATACCTTTGAAGCTCTTTCCTTTATTAAGCAAGTTATATTGGTTTTCAGAAAATTCACTTTGATTTCTTAGTCTTATCAGTGACATTCCAATTTCGTTAGTGCAATCAACATTTTCTAAGATAAAGTCAAGAAGGCAACTTTTATTTGAATGCTTGAACAAAACAAAATGTTTATGTTCAGGAACATACTTAAGAAAGAAAGGAGAGATGCATCTGTAAAAATATGTTTTCAATTTTGTTGAAGGAAACGTTTCGTCTAAAGTTTTAAATTTATGAAGAGTTGTTTTTGAACTATGAGAGCCATCCACTTTAATTATATGTTGAGTTTTTTTGCAAAAAGGTGTGTCACTTCTGATCTTGTTACAATATTTGTATTGTTTGTTGTAGTCAATGCTAACAAGTGATTGTCCTGCTAATTGGTTGTGTTTTATAAAAGGACAATCATCTACACTTGACTGTAAAAGCAAACTAGTTAGTGAAATATGTTCAAGATATGTGATTAAATTGAAAAGTGAAAACTTTGGCATAATGTACTTTTACAAAAATATAAATTAAACAAAAGAAAAGCTGAATAAATTCATCATAATCTTTTAAATATAGTAAGTTGGATGTAACCTAGTGTAGATTTGTTACAATGATGCTGCGAGCTTTGTTGTAAAATTTAACATATTTTAACAATGGTTACATTATATTACATTCATCATTGAAGGTTGTATGATTTTGTTTATTATTATGTTTATGTAGGATATGGCTTTTCAATAGCAAGCTGCAACCTTGTCTCTTTTTGTTTATGAATGTCTTAAAACCCTCTCTAATCTTATCACCAACCTATAAAACAGCACTCTTTTGCACTTTTGGGTACATTAAGTGCCCCATAATCTTTGTTCAAATGAAACTAACCATTTAATTAAGAATTTGATTGTGTTTCAAATATCACAACATTTCAGCAGTCTCAATATTTTAACAAAGTTGTTACTAATTATTTAATCCAATTTGTTAAAGATAAAGAGTGTAAATAAAAATAATGCACCAGCATTCACTTGCAGATGAAATGAAAAACCACTTTAGTGTATCTGCCTAGGATTCAAATACAATAATATAAAGCAAATTCTGCTAGAAACTGTATATTTTTAATAAAAAATTGATTAACAGTGTTTATTTTAACATTAAAATTAAAATTCAATGACATTACTTACTCTAGTATTCTAATGGCAGCTTATTATAGACCTTTTGATACACCTTAATCCCCTTTTTCTACTAAAACCGGTCTCACTCCTTGCAACAATTTTTTTTTAGTTTACTGCTAGCCAGACTCCGACTCCTTAGACCATGTGGCCACCGCCACAGGCTTGTATATCAAGTTCTGCTATCTCTTGATAAAAATTACTAGTTCCTTTTTATGTTTTAAAATGATATTTGCATTTGTTTGGGGTGTCATTTTTCTTAAATATAATATAATTTTGTACAAACACACGGCTGGGAACACAATCTATCTCCCTCATCTGGTTTGCTTATGACAAGGTCGAAGTTTGGATTTTGGCAGTATTTATTGGGGTGGTTATTCCTATTTGGGTTATTACTCTTCTTGCAAATGTGAGTACATTTTCTATCAATTATACATTATCATTACTCCATTATTATAAAATATGTAAGTAGTCTAGACAAATATTAAGACTGAATAGTTTTGGCCTGTGGACTTGTGATTAAATTTTGTCTTTGTAATTATTAATGTATTAATTTGAAATTATATGGTTTTTACACCCCTTTATATTTAAAATTAACCTTTTAATCTAAATAATATTCTAATTTCTTATTTCAATATTTTATTCATTATTAAATGTAGGGCTATGTTTCTCATATTTGTACTTGTTAAGTATTCATAGATTGATTATCATTTCCACGTGTGAGATACACTTTAGAACACCTGCACTTTGCAATGGCTCCACTCACTTTTATTTTGGCGCCTTCAATGTGTCTATAGTTCGTGGATATAAAGAAACGAATTTAACTTTCTGGTTGACACATCTAAAAATATGGGTTCCAAGATAAAAGCAGTCAGGGTAGCCTGGTGAATTCTGTCTGTTGGTTGATAATTCTGGTAGAATTAAGATATGTTTGGATGTTGGTCTAAAAATCTAGAAATAGACAGGTGTATATTCTTTGTTTGTTAATATTTCTTTAAGAAGTGAGACACATGTTAAAATGTTTGTGTAATACATTAAAGATATGAATGGGAAATTGTTAAACTGAACAGACATATATTCACTCGCATCAAAATGACTTTTGTTGAAATGTTAAAGTAATATCATACAAGACTTGCTTAAGAATTATCTATTTGATAAAACAAGTAGTCTTTCACTCCAAAAATGTAACATTTCAAAAGTGTCCATAAATGTTAAAGTTGTGAAATTTGTTTAGTTGATATTTTATTGTAAAGTTCAATCTATGTTTTGAAAGAATAAAAGCTAGGAACTATATTATTTATTAGGAAAAAGAGTAATTTCAAAATGTCATATAATAATTCAGACAACCAGTATACGAGTAACAGCGTCGAATCCAAATACATTAAATAGGAACCTTAAGTAAATAACGAAGAGACTAATTTCAACAAAACAACTAGAGACACTAAAGGAAGGGAGTGTTGGGATAGTTTAATGAACACAATAACTTGGGTATTTTTATATAGCTATTTTTGAAACTATCCAAATTTGTATTTGCATCTCTAGTATTCCAAAACTGATGTTATATTTTTAACTTTAACTACTATCTCTTGTCAAAGTTGGGGTTTTATCACTCGATACATTATATCAATATTATTAGTATAGTTCCTTAAATGATGGCATGACTATCTCATTAAAAAAAATTATGTACATCGGTTGGATGTTCAAAACATCCAACTAAAGTAAATGTTTAATTTACTAATTAGTTATAGGGTAAAGTGATGGCCTATGTTTTCCTTTCATGCAGCATGTGTTTTCTATTTTATTCAACAACAGTGATGATAACATTTGTGATGAACTCACATAATGTAAAATAATACAAATTATTACACACCTTAATCCATTAGATATCTATACATCACTCCTGTCTATTCATAAATAAACATATAATCTAGAAAATTAAAGTTAGGAGGTAATAAAAAATAATATATATTTCAAACCCGCTTGGTTGCAGGGTTTAAGGTTGTATTCTTGATATGTGTAGATTGAGGTTTGAATCCATGTCGGGTGTACTAAGGGTGGTTTTTACTTAATGATTTCCCATTTTATTTTACACAAATGTTACCTTCCTAATTCCTAAAGGTTCTTTTAAAAATCCTTTTAAGTGGTTGGACTTTAAAAATAATACCTTTAAATGTTTGACCCTCATGATAACTATACAATTATTAAATACCTATATTATTTCAGTCTCGCTTCTTCTACATCTCATTTACTCCCTGTACCCCCAATCTTTTCCAGATAACTTCATTCCTAATTTTGTTTATCCTCTCTACAGCTAACATGGTCCTCACAAACTTTATTCCCATGACCTCCACTTTCATAGTCTCTCTTATATTCATTGTCCATGTTTATGCTGCATATGTGACTGGGCAAAAGTATGCTCTTTACAGCACTTCCTTACATTTCAAGGGCACTTCTACTAACAGGTCTCTAACATACCTATAAAACAACTCCCCCTGCTGCCCCATTTGTTTTTAGTTCAGAATTTAACCTTATTTTCTCAAGTGTTTTTGTTTGCTTCAGCCACCGGCTTACTAAGCCTGTCGGGGCCTACACCTGAGCAGCGAGGTCCTCAGGTAGACCTTCTTTTGGTGGTAACCTTCCCTAACCAAGGCTATGAGTGCTGAAGATGACTTAGCTCATCATCACCAACCCTCACAAGCTCAGCCCACGAAGCTGAGAGTTAACTGGCCGGACTCTGTCCCAAACTTGTTGGTTTTGGCCCTGACCAGTCTTTTTTCTCCCGTCTGCACTAACCTGGCTTCCGCTGGGGTTCCACCCAAACTACACCAAGCTGCTTAGGTCCTGGGGTACACCACTTGATAGTAAGATCAGGTTTGAGTAGGAGAGATTAAACAAGACCTGCTGGATGGGCTCCTTGTATCGCACTTCAATGCACTGTTTGTACCCTTCTGCACATAACAGATTATTTTAAATTAGGGAAAACCAATTAAATACAAATTAAGGTTTTGTCACTATCTTGTTTATTCTCATAGCTTACTTACATAAAAGAACCAACATTTTGAAATTAACAATGTTTTCTTTGGTTGATGTATAAGGGTAAAATAAGTGCATTATGTCACAACTTCCACAGTATTAAAATTTCCTTACTCCAACTCTTGGGAACCCTCCCCTAACTCCAAATTACTCTGCAATTAGTATTTTGCTTCGATAGGCTGTTTGTTTAACTTACAATAACTCCCCTCTTATGGTTCTCCATGAACACAACATTCACACTACAAACCCACCGTTTGAGTTTTAGAGGAAAAACTATAAAAAAAAAGTAGATGGTATCATGAATAAGCTTAATATTTGTTGATCTGCCATTTAAGGCATAGTTTCTCACTAACCTTCTCTTCTTTTTATTGTTATTATTATTATTATTATTATTATTATTATTATTATGGCATCACATACTTGAAGGGAAATATTTTTACTGTGTCCTGTTCATAATGGTCAAGCCTCATGATAGTTCTGAACCTTTTAAATCATTAGACCAATCTTCAATTACTATCATAAAATTTTCTGTTGTGGCCCTGTTAAAAATTATTATTTGTTTGAGAAAGGCAATATCTGTGTTTCTAATCATTTACATTGATCTCAAAACATTTACATTTCACATGAAACACCGTTGTAAATGATCTAATTTTTAAAAGCTATAAAATCAAAATGTAAGTTTTTTTAATCTTATAGGAACATGTTGATACCTTTATGCTCCATTTTGGCTTTAACTATATTTTGAAATAACAACTCACTTCACAAATTCGATCGGGTGTAGTGAGGGTGGTTTTTCCTAAATGTTTTCCCACTCTCTCCACACAAATTTGGGTATACTTCCTTCAAATTCAACTTTACTCATTCCTAAGCCATTAGCTTAATTAGTACTTAGGCATAAAACCCAAATGGTAGTAGGATGCAGTACTAAAAAATAAACACCGTAGCAAACCATAAAAAATATGTTGACATGTCTATAAACAAGCAAGTAAAATCAATTTCTTTTAAGAGAACCACGATATAATCAATCTAAAATGTTTTTTAACCATGATACGGCTCTTGTGAGTATAATATAATAACAGTTTTTAGAGAGAATCGACCAATATCTTAAACACTTTGCATAGCCAACAATAAATGGGTCTTTTTTTGGCAGTGAAACCGCTGTTTGTGGTGTCTCGGTTGGTAGGAATATTACCTCTTCATTTTTCAAAAACCACTTTAAAGCTTGAAAAGTCAAAACTTTTGATTGTTTACAGTTTGACACTAATTATTTGTAATGTATTTCAAACAGCCCGGCTCTACCCATGGAGAAATGGATTCACAAGGGTCACTAATATTACAAGAAGTTTGCAATTATCAACCATGCTCATAGCAGTCAATTCTTCTATTCTACTAGGAGTCACAAAACCCTTTGATTTCATGAAGATTTTTGATAAGTTTGATCGCCTGAATAGTTACACCTCTAATCAGATGAATGTACAAAAAAAGATTAAAAGAACTGTTCTTATTCAGTTTATAGTTTGGCTCTGTATAATTGGGACAATTTATATTGCTGGCTGTTATACTTATACTCGAAAAATTGATATATCTATTTATATCATAAGTCTATTATTTAGTGATGTATTATTAACAGTCATAGAAATCCAGTATGTTGTGCTTGTTCTCACAACACAGTATTTTTTCATCAACTTGAATTTGCAACTTACAGACACCAAAGAGAGGTTCAAGAAGATGCATACATTAGGCTTTAGACAAATGAGTACATCACATATTGACAGATGTTCACCCTTAGAAACTGTCATCTTGGATCAGTTCAGTAAAAATTTGTCATTCATAAATAAGATAGATGATATGGTGAAGTTTCACAGCTCACTTTGTAAGACAATTGGCTTACTCAACTCATTGTTTTCAATACGCATGTTGTTTGATATGTCAGCCATATTTGTCGCGATGACTTCACACTTCTACTATACTCTGATGATTTTACATGGCATACAAGTAGACGAGAAAAATGTGCACAGTTTAATTTTCCATATTGTATGGGTCATTTACTATATTGTTAAACTTCTGTGGATAGTCCAAGTCTGCTCTTCCACTGCCTGCAAGGTAAGATAAATGTACAATCTATTCTAATTGTAGGATAAGCATAAGCAACTTTAATTTTGACTAATGTTTCATCAATCACATACCCATGTCTGATAAATAATTCCTTGTCCTGTCATTTATGGTATGTCTGGTGAGAGTCAAGGACACCGTTGGGGCCTATGGCTGATGAAAGTTAGCGCGAATTATTATTGTGAGAAATTGTTTTGAGCATCCTCAAAAGTTGCCTACCTCTACCGACCGTATAATTTTTTATGAACTCTTCTCTGTGTCCTTAAAAGATCCAGAGAATATTCTTAAACACTGGCACTTATGTTTCAGAAGTGATGCATACATCTTATTTTGCTTTTGTTAAATCACTTCCATTATGTTTTATCATATGAGTATTGACCTAAATAAAATGTTCTATTTTACTAATCTGCTAGCCCTATAATTGGGATGTATAATGAATGAGATTTTTCAAAATGCTTTGCCACTCACCCTACATGCAAATGCAGGCATATTTATACTAAATTCTGCCTGGACAGGTGGTAAGATGCAGAAAAAATAAAATCTGCTCATAGTACATACAATATAATACAATTGTAAGGCTCTTAGCTTAGTATTTTAGTATAATTCTCCCAATTTAGGTACTATCAGTCACTTTAGTAAGATGTGACAGTAAGCGCAGCAAGCTAAAGAGGTGTTGTTGATAGACCTTATCTGTGGCAAATCAGCATGATTCAGCAGAGACCAAGAGACTGCGCTAAACGCTTAGTTTAACTGATAATCACCAACTAAAGATTATCTCAACCCCTCTTGGGCGAGGGACCAGCTCCTTTATTTGTTCAGGTGATCGATATTATCACAGAAGGGGGATGGGGAGCTAAGAGGGAGTCTGCTGTTAGTTGCTAAATGATAGAGACGACAAACTGTGTGATGTGGGAGCCTGTAGTTGGTGACCGATTGGGTCCACCTTGGAGTTTGTCTAAGGGACAGCTAAATCACCAGCATCAGTGATATGCTAGGGTTGCATGGTTCAGTTGCGTTTAGTGATCAGACTGACCTACTTATGACCCTGATATTAGTAGGTCTAGTAAGTATCCTCATAGCTCCTGTCCACTCTGTAACTATCCATTTTTCCTGTAAGCATAGCTTCCATCCTGCGCAGCAATAAACCACAACCAAACAAATGTGTCAGCTTGTGACTGGTCCACCCCCTGTCTCCCCAATCTGTCTCGTATTGGTGTCACAGGAGGATGACTGCTATACAATGCTAAACTAAGATTTTTTTACTTTATCATGTGAAAAGTAAGTATTTTAATTGTAAAAAAAAATCTTGAGATTATGATGAATTTTTACATTTTACATAAACTCGAACTCAAAAAAAGTGAATTTTACAATTCTGTTTCTCTCCCTGGGCCAGTGATCCAAAATGTTGTGGTGAATTTTGTTCAAACTTTTTATTTATGTTTTATGAAGCTATACCTTGATACTTTTTTTTTTTGTATTTTGACCTTAGCCCTCAAATCAAGGGTAGTTTGCTAAGAGTGAATTTTTTTAATTCAAAATTTTTTGGAAATAGCTCTAACGATTTTGTTTAAAATGCATATCTAGGATTTGTTTGATATGACAAAAGTATTTTATCATTGGTTTCTGGATACAAATTTCTTTAACTGTAGATTATTGATAGGAATTTTTTGAAAATTCAAAATATTCCAAAAATTGCTTTAACAATTTTGTTTAAAAAGTTTATCTGGGGATTGTATAACAAAACACTGAATACATGTATTTGGTGTAAAAACTAATTTATGGAAAGTTTACTGATGATTGATTTTTTAAACTTGAAGTATTTAAAAAAAATTGCTTTAAATGAGTATCTTGGGAGTGTTTGACATGAAAAATTGCATTGTATACTTGTATTTAGGATAGTATTTCATTTAAGGGTAGGTTACAAATGACTGATATAAAATTATGTGAGATATTAAAAAAAAGGCTCCACTATTTTGGTTTTAAATGGGTATTTTGGGCGTGTTTGACAAAACAATTAGAATGTATACTGGTTTTTGGGGTAAAAAATCGTTTATGGGTAGCCTATCTGTTAAGTTCTTTTGAGTGAATTTTATCTATTTGTTTTTCATATACATAAGCCTACATACGACTGATTAATTAAATATTTTATTATCGTGTTCTCATATCAAGAGAAAATATTGTAATCTTGAAAATTTTGCCGTTAAGATTCTGGGGAATCTTTACATTAATTTTAATATGTGTCTGAACACAAAAAAGTGAATTTACATTTCTGTTTGTCTGTCCCTTTCTACGGATCCAAAACAGTATGATAAATTCTGTCCAAATCTGATATTTAGACAGGTTCAAATCCAGGGAAAGACAGTCAGTTCACAAGCCCTGGCTGCTGTTGTGAGGGGGATGCCAGGTAGGCTGTGTGGCGAAAGAATCTTCAGGATGCAGAAAAAAGAAAGAAAAAACTTGTTTTCTTTTTTGTGAAAAAAATGTAAACTTAATAAGGAAAGGATTAAAGAAGTTTAAGTGGAAATTTATGTGAGAAAGGACAAGGTTGGGTCTTTAGGTTGGCAACTATGGCGCTGATCAACAAGCCCAAGATCGTTTCCATTTCTCTGCATCTTGTGCATGTGTGTGCTAACATAACTAGGCTTTCCAAACCACAGTGGCTATGTTTTTGTGCAACGTTTCTTTGTTTGTGCAAAACAAAAATTTGTTTTTAGTTATTCATTTCATTTCCTCAAGGAAGTAAAATGCACTCACAGAAAAAAGGTTTTCAGGAAGTGAATATGCTAAAAGAGCTAAGAAGAAAAGAATATACATTCAACAGAAATGTTTTCAATGTGTGTGATCATACTGACCAGGTCATTGAAGGTAAGAGAAAAATTATCTCCTCAGACATCATTTTATTTAAAGCTTTAAAAGCAATGTTAGCGGGTGACCAACCAATGTATTTTAACTTGAGTTCTGTTCTATGGCCTTTAAGTTTGAATACATTTTGAAAATAATTAAATTTCAATGAAATGACAATTGAGTGAGATTATAATAATATACCAACAAGTAATTTTTTTTAAATGTTTTTTCATTGTAATGTATCCATTTTAACGATTTACTCCTCTTTTGAATTTTAACAGATGAAGCAGATGTTCAATCAGATGACAGTAAGGGGGTGGAGGACAGATCATCAATTCCTGAATCGATCATTGTCGGAATTGACCCTAGAGTTTCAAAAGAAGAGGAGGTTATTTTATTTTCTCATAAAAGATTGTAGCTTACCTGATCAAGCTGACCATCCAATTTGTTGTCATATTGTTCTAGTTGACCTTGAGTTTTCGCAAAATCTCTACAATACTGAATGAAAATGTTTTCCACCCCTTAATTACTGAAACACATGCACATTACAAACTTTGATTTGGGTCATATGTGACCCAGACCTTATCGTTTGAAGGTTAAAGATTCGATGTATACCAGAATTCTAAAGTTCCATTCCCAGTCTATCCCCATTCTAATCAACCACAGCATCGGATTTGATTACTTCATGCAGAGAGCGAAAGAGAGGAGCAGGAAGAAATAGAATAAGAGGAGGAAATAGGTCAAACATGGAAAGAGATGAAGGACATATTAAAGAGGATGAAACAAGGAAAAGCACCGGGTGTGGACAAATTGACTGTGGAAATAATAAGGGCAGCAGGTTAAGTAGGTATACTATGGTCATACAGGGTGCTGAGAGTGGTTTGGAAGCAAAACAAGGTACCAGAAGACTGGAAAAAAGGAGATATAAAACTTATTTTCAAGATAGGAGACAGGAAGAGGTGTAAAAATTATAGAAAGATAACACTGATGTGCCACTGTACAAAACAAAAATATATGAGATGATTATGGGAAAGAGAATAAGAAATAAAATGAAAGCAATTTGGAGAAAGGAATTTCACGAATTTAGGGAACAGTTTTTTACAATAGACTTAATCTTTGCCACGTCAGCTGATGGAAAGAAGGTATGAATATGGGAAAGAGTTGGTAATGATATTTATGGATGTGGAGAAGGCATATGATACCGTGGATAGAAATAAAGTTTGTAAAGTGATGGAGGAGGCAGAAGTGGAAAGAGGAGTGGTAATGAGAGTGAAAAGCATGTGTGAGAATAACAGGAGTTTTGTTAAGACAGAAATTGGAAGGACAAAATGGCTCCAAATAAAAAATAGAGTGAAGCTAGGGAGTGCCCTTTCATCCCTAGTTGTAATGGAAAGGGAAATGGTCATGAAAAAAGTAGCAGGTAAACTCGGGGAGGAAAAAATGACAGCCATAATGTTTGTTGATGGCTTTCTAGTATGGGGGGAGAAGGAAGAGGAAGTACAGGAACAACTAAAAGAATGAAATGAAGTGAACAAAGGTGAAATGAAATTTAGCATGGCAAAGTGTGAAGTGATGCTGATGACAAGAAAGAGGGTAAGACTTAATAAGGCTATAAAGTTGGATGGAGTAGAGCTGAGAAAAGTGCAGACATAAAATATTTTGGAATCCTGATTGAGGGGAAAAGTGGAAGTAGAGAGGATTTAATGAGAAGAGGACAGCAGGGAGAGTTGTGATATGGAGAAGAGAAGTCCTAAGTGTAAGGAAGTATTGTACAGGGCGTGCTTTGCACCTATTGTCACATATGCAGCAGAAACATGGACAGTGAATGTAAGAGAGACTAGGAAAGTGGAGGCCATGGGAATGAAGTATGTTAGCTGCCACGAGGAAAAGCAAGATTACGAATGAAGTTAACCAGGGAAGAGTTGGGGTACAGAAGTACATGAGATGGTAGAGGAAGCAAGACTGAGATGGTATTGGCATGTAATGAGGTGGAAAAGATAGGATGCTGAAATAAAGTATGTGGGAAAAAGACCACAGGGCAGGCCACGCCAAAGATGGGAGGAGCAGATAAAAGAAAATGTTCAAGTGAGAGGAGAAGAATGGAAGACTTTAAAGGAGGAAGAGTGATGGAGGTATTTTACTAAACTGACCTGGCCACAGGCTTGAAACAATTGATGAAGATGATGATAATACATTGCTTTAAACTTCAGGTTGTGTGTATTGATCAAAAATCAAATTAAATACCAGTAGCTCCAGTACCCATCTGATCACCAAATAAAATTAGAAAAAACAAATAATAGCAAATTTAAGACAAAGTTAAAATTGTGGTTTGAAAAAGGAAAATATAGTGTGTTCTAGAATCTTTGGTTCTTTATCTGAAAATAAAATAGTCAATATTTTTAACTTTGTGGATAAACCTTATGACATTATTCTAGAATTGACAATCTTGAAGCGAAACTATCTAGGTGCTTGATCTGTTTTTTGGATGTGAAATTTATGGTAAAAGATTGATCAATCCCACACAAATCAAATTTGATTGATGATATTTTATCAAATATAAGCCTGAAGTTATTGAAATGTATCATTCTAGGTAAAAATCAAGACATGAAAATCAAACTAGATGTGAAATGCCCGGATTGAATATTCCTTCCATAGAATGTTAAATGTTTAATTTCGTTAACACAACTTGATGGAGATGACCAAGTCACTATATTTATATTAATTTTAAATGTCAGATATTAACTACACAACTATTTCCATGGTAAGCATTTTTATAATTAATCTATTATAAATTTGTCGAGTTTAAGATGAGTGATGAAGAAAACTTCTAACAAACATTTCAACAATAAAAAGTTTAAAAAAAGAGATGAATTTATTGACCTTGAATTGTTTTAATAGAAATGTTAACACAAACACTATGACTGAAACAAAAATAAATGTTTAAGTGTTATGCTTGGCAAGTGCTTTCAGCTTCTTGTTCATATGGTGTTTATTTTCCTAAAGGTAATATTTTTCCTCTAACATAAAAGCAAACTAAGTAATACAGGCAACTTGTCTTGTTTATAAATAAGCAAGAAGTTTGTTTCTTTAAAAACTCAATAGTATGATCAAGCTTATGTTTTCAAAACATCTAATTAATTTATCGAATACCCATCTATCATTATTATAGTTAACAACGCAGAGTGTTTCAGAGTTTCTTCAGAGTGAAACGATTACCATCCATACCATTTCTTGTTAGTCAAATATTTATGAGTTTTTACTTAACGGTGGAACCACTTTTTCTGAGGGATAGGGATATCACCTCTTCAAAAATATCTCTAAGGCTTGAGAAGTCCTCTCATGGTTTACAGTCTGAAAATAATGATGTGTCATTTATTAAATATGATTCGGACCTACTCATGGAACACTGGGTTCCCAAGGGTCATTCACATTACAAAGAGTTTACAGGTATCAAGCCTACTCATAGCAGTCAATACCTCAATTCTTTTAGGAGTTGCTGAACCTAATGAGTTCATCAAGATTTTGTGTACAATTGACCGTCTGGACACTTTCACATCTAATTAGATGAAAATACAAAAACAAACTTATTCTGATCATAGTCTGGCCTTGTATCATTGGGTTTATTTATATTGCTGACTTTTTTTTCTTCTCCTCATAAAGCTGAATTATATATTTATGTAATAGCATTGGGGGAGGGGGGATATCTTATTAACAGTCATGAAGACTCAGTATGTTGTGTTAGTTATCAGAATAAAGTATTTTTTCATTGCCTTGAACTTTCAAATCAGACATATCAAAGAAATGCTATGCCAGTAGATGAAACAATCATACATCATTTGCTGGTTCATATAGAATGGATAATTTACTATGGTGTTAAACCTTTGTGGATAGCTAAAGTCAGCTCTGCCACTGTCTACAAGGTAATGTTGAGATTACTTAACATTTTCATTTACATTTTGTCAAGCATGCTGGTAATAAATTATTAAAGTTCCTTTTACCAGGTGTGTATTTATTTGGTGGTAACTGAGGATGATCTTAAAGTTTGAACTGCTTGAAGAGCAGTAATAATTTAATTGGTGTGAAATAATTCTATGTACCCTCAATGGAGGTTGGCCTCTTTCTTTTTTGAATTAATTTTTTAAGTATATCCTTCAAGGACCAAACTAGGACTCTTAATGGTTTTTGATAGTGTTTAAAACATGACCAATAATTTTTATTGGATTTATTTGAACTTTTACCAAACCCTTCCTTCACCTCTGACAAGACATCTTGTGAATGTGAGGAATGCCAGGCCTCCACCGTGGTTCGGATTCCACGTTAAACTGTAGGTCCTTCATTTCATCTCACAATCACCCTACCATTACACATTAGCGTAAGTGCGTATAACCTGAACGGGTAGTAAGATGCGGTGCTAATAATAATAATAATAATAATAATAATATTTGAACTTTTATTGTATTTTAACTCATTTTAATAATCTAGTTAAAGCTCATCGAATGTATAGGCAGACTAAATCATATGTCAAAGGTATTTCTAGTTTTAGAGTGTATGACAGTGACATCCTGCATTGAAAAAGTATTTTCATTTTATTGATTTACATTAAAATCATCATGACCCCTGGAGTTTAAACATTAAATTACTATTCAGAGTACATCAATCACACATTGGTTAAATTGTAACCATTATATTTATTCACATTGCACAGAGACAGATTTTATTACTAAATATTGTTTTATAATAATTGTTTTTGATATAATAATCAAATGATAAGATTAAATGGATTGTCTTGGTGGTCTTGGGGTCAAGTTCTTGCCCCACGATCTTATGTTTATGGGAACAAACTTGGGTGAGGTCAACAAATTTTTACCCTTAGAGGGGGAGTAAATCTGTCAGTCCCATGTCGGTTGTGGCATGTAAACGAGCTCTGGATGGTATACAAGATACAGTTTCGGCAAAATTTGTAGGCTCTTTCACTCTCGCTTATAGAAACTCTATGCAGAAAGAAACAAGAAATTAGTGTGTTTACAGGACTACCCTAGTACATGTGATTTATCCCATTTATTGCGGGCGGGTCACACGAACCAACCAAAAAACTGAATATGCTCGCTGCTCTAGATAGATAAGAAACACATCAAGACTAACCTTCTGGTTGTATATGATTGTTATTTTTATGATTAAATACTAATAGTGCTTGAATGCATTAAATAATAATAATACATGCATACATACATACATACATACATACATTATAATTTTCAGGATATTTTCTTGTAAAGGAAGAATTTTGATGATATACAATTCTATCGTTCCCCCTAAGATATGTAGCGTTTATAAAAGCTACAACGTTCTAAATCAAGAAAACACTGGACACTATGTTGGTTCAAGTCATATCCCACCACAACTACAGAAGTGATATTGAAAGCTTACCAGTGCCCCATTTTCTTCTGTGTACATTCCGAGCTCTCGCTCCCTCCAACGACTGACCATCACGCACTTGTTAATTAAACTGGAGGCGCATCAACTTCGGATATTCACAGAGGATGCCGGGAAGAAAAATGTGTGACGTCTACAGCGCTAAAATGTTGCGCGTGATAGCTGTTCTGGAATTGTCCAGATGCTGCTCGTCACATGTTTCCCATACTTGATTACCCCTTCCCTCTCGTTATGTGTATCCATCTCTCATGTGTGACCCCTACCACCTCGTCCCCTTTTTGAGCCACAGATTAGCAAATAAATACGGCCAGTAGATCAGTGGACAAGCCACTCTTGGCAGGATAATAGCCTGGGACACATCTAGGTGTCAAATATAAAATATAAGCTTCAAAATTACTTTTCAGACTTTATAATGCAACATTTCTTTTTGCCTATATATTATGGATTTAACTCCGAAGCCTTTTGATACATAATCTTTTTGTTTTGCTTAAAATTCTATTATACAATCCTCTAGTTTTGGGAAATATTTAAGATATTTAAATTTAAAGTTTATTTAACTTGTTCAAATCATTGCTATTATGAAGTCATGTAGGCTTGACAAATGTTTAAGATATTTAAATTTAAAGTTTATTTAACTTGTTCAAATTATTGATATTATGAAGTTATGTAGGCTTGACAAATATTTAAGATATGTAAATTTAAAGATGATTAACTTGTTCAAATCATTGATATTATGAAATCATATAGGCCTGACAAATATTAAAGATAGTTAAAGTTTATTAACTGGTTCAAATCAATGATATTATGAAGTCATGTAGGTTTTACAAGTATTTAAGACATTTGAATTTAAAAAGTTATATTCTTTTGGTGCCATGTTTATTTTTGTTGTATGTCGATGTCATTTAGACATTGGAAATTTTAATATTTTCCTTTTACATATCAGGTCAATATAATAAGTTAGATATGAGAAACATTTATTAAATTAAAAATATTCACTTGGTGCTATTAGTATTATGATAATACTATGATGTCGTTAGACAGAGCAAATTAATATACATATATTTACATCATAAATTCTATTTTGCTCAGTACCTTTTATATTGTTGTTATTTGAAGTAATGGCGAGGTTACGTCTATTATTTATTAAATTCGGAGACCTTTTTAGTCCCTATTATATGAGAATATAACTATGTCTTATAGTGGGAGTCCATCAGACTATTTGTTTTATTTAGTTAAAGTCCACCTGACTATTGAATTCTCATCATTTTGATATTATCCAAGCATTGTAATAAAAAAAAAGGTTTATTATTGTGAGTCCTTTGTACGAGTAAGCTATTGTTTTTATAAAGCCTTTTTTTTTGAAATTATGGATAGTTTTAACTATGTTGGATAATATATATATATTTATATTATTGATTAAATAAAATTATTCTAATCCCATTATCTGGCAATGTGTTCACTTCTATTCAGGTTTTATTTTAGTATCATATCTGATTACCAAACCCTTCCTTCACCTCTGACAAGACGTGTATTAATCACAACTTGTGAATGTGGGGAATGCCAGGCCTCCACCGTGGTTCGGATTCCACGTTAAACTGTAGGTCCTCCATTTCATCTCACAATCACCCTACCATTACACATTAGCGTAAGTGTGTATAACCAGAACGGATAGTAAGACGCGATGCTAATAATAATAATTTAGGGTGACCTGGCGGTCTAGGGGTAAGGTGTCAGACATCTATGCTGGCGGCCGGGGTTCGATCCTCGGTCCCGGCAAAGATTTATCTGATAACCAAACCCTTCCTTCACCTCTGACAAGACATCTTGTGAATGTGAGGAATGCCAGGCCTCCACCGTGGTTCGGATTCCACGTTAAACTGTAGGTCCTCCATTACACATTAGCGTAAGTGCGTATAACCCGAACGGGTAGTAAGACGCGGTGCTTATAATAATAATAATAATAATAATAATAATAATAATAATTTAGTATCATACCATCCTGGAGATAACCTTATTTTCTAGTTACGCTACTGCTGAGTGGTTTTGGATATCATGATTGTATATATTATATCATAATATATGCTTTTTGGACGTCCTATCGGCTCACTCTTCATTTATCTTTTCTTTATCAATTTACCTTGTCACTTGTATGCCCGCTTTGGTCCTGGAAGGGAAAAAGGGGCTACAGGTAGATGTGCCATAAAATATTATTGATTTAACTAATTATTTATGTACTGTTTTGGTATTCAGGTATATTTTATGGTGGTGAAATAAATATGCCAAATCGTTTAGCTTTTCCTCAATTTTTCATGTGTGTCCACCCCATTTATGATGTTTGCTATTGACTATTCCAAAGTAAGTTTGAATATCGCATCTATTTTTTTTTGTATTCACAACATGTTTTCATAAAGTTGTTTATACAATAAATTAATATATTATTTGTGAGAGTGACCCATGTATGGTGTATTTTAAGAAACCATATTTGTATTTTGTTCTAGTCTTTGTTGTAGGTTGCCATTTGCAAGTTTGAGTGTATTGTGTTGTCTAATGTGTGTGTGTGTATATATATACCCAGATTTTGGTTGGAAGAACATTGGAGAAAATTAAAACATATTTCTTTGCGGGCAACATTGATAATATTTTCTTATATTATTTGTGTTATTTCATAGATATTGATAATATCTATCAAAATTAACATCCGCAGATGACATGACTTTATGTATGAATATATTAACATTGTTTTAGTAACTTTAGTAACTAACTTCTACTGTTCTTCCTACAAAAATCATAATATAGGTATATTTGTCTTTGCTTTACTTGTCCCATGTTTGTATTGAAGTAAATTAATTATAGCATAGGTCCCTATATTGAAACTTCTGCTACTATTTAATGATGATAATACTTTTTTTATCTTACTAAATGGCTGCAATTGATACCTCCAACAGGCTAAGACTAAAGGATATTAAACAAAACATAGTTACTAAATAATAAACACATTAACTTATGTGTACAAAAAATTGCAATTAAATAAATTTAACAGCTCAACATAATAATAAGGGAAAACAATAAAAGAGCTGATTCTAAGTATAGAGATGGGAAAAACAGTTATTTTACGATATCAGTGAATACAGTGACTGTGATTTTAAAATATCAGTGATTTATACCAGTGATTTTTCACTGTTAGTATTTAGCTGCTGTCCTAGTAGGCGCGTACAATCGATTATCGAGTAGGAGTATGGAGTATTTTTGAGTATGGATTATTTTTGAGTATGGAGTATTTCTGAGTACGGAGTATTTCTGAGTACTGGGTATTTACTATTTACTCGAATAATCCCATGACATTCGGTTGTCGGTTGGAACTTGAAAGGAGAACTAATAACTTGGAAGTTTGGCGGCTTGCAATGGAATTCGATACTTAAAGACTTAACATAAGCTCTTTCTGTCGGCACTCGGCAGTCGGCACTGACATTGACATTATTGACATACAGCTACCTAATCTCCGGGTTTCGTGTTGCCTGACTAATGTACAGTCAATACTAAAGTATGCGTTTTAAGAAGTTTAATACAATTGAAAAATAGAGAAATAAAATATGTTATTTAGTATTTTATAGTGAAATGTTATGTAATTTGGGCAAAATTAGTGGTCCAACAAACATTATGTTAAACTTGAATACCAATATTAACTTATTTTACGTACTATGAGAAACTCTTGTAATTGTGTAATTTATTTAGTGATCTATTTCACTACAATTAAAATTTATGTGAGATTAAAAATGAACATAACATAATGGTGATTTGTTTAGAAAACGTTTGGAAAGCAGGTCATATATTATATTATTGTAGTGTTATTTTATTTTAAATACCGTACATATAATAGTAGATGAGCTATACATCTATTAGAAGCAAATAAACCTATAAGATGCTAGAAAATATTTAATCAATTATTATATAAACACACTTTAGATTAGACTATAGGATGATGAGGATCATCAACGCATTGTAAATATTAAGGTTTATTTCTATTTTTTCTATTTTGTTACTTATTTTAATTCATTATTTACGATTTTGGGGATAGGATCACCGAAAAAAAGAAATGATTTTTTTTCGTAGCCTACTTTTAAAAATAATCCGAAATGTGATTTGCTTAGTAAGCTAAGCTTGCTTTTGAATTTTGCTCTTAACAACAAATGTTTTGTATTGAAAATGCATGTGAAGGAAACATTTAAACTATTAAAGTCATTTTTACGTAGCAATCTTATACTGTTTTTGATAAATGAGCTCTAAGAGATCAAGTGTTTTAAATAGAAATAACACGTAAAACATGCCGGTCAATAAGGTCGATTCTCAATTTTAGTTGGTATAAAATAAAAAATAAAAGAATAACAAAGGCCGTGAAGCGAGTATTTATTCGAGTGTCTAGAAAAAAAAGCAATACTAGCTCCGTAGCTCGAGTTTTGCGAGTATTTCGAGTATTGTGAGTATTTCGAGTATGCGAGTATCTCCGATCACTGATATCTCAATCACCGATACTTTTGGGATCGAATAACTGGGAGTATCAGTGATCAAATGGTATCGGTGAAAAAATCACAGTCAGTGATATATCGCCCATCTCTACAAAGTAATACTAAATTAGTGAAGAATAACTTTCCTTCCACAAAATTTCCTCTAAATTTAACCTTTCTTATTAACAGCCAAGTAGTGTAAATATGAGAGTAGTCCAAACAAGTACTAGGATGTGAGCAAAAAAAAGTGTTGGCATCCAAGTAAAATATGTAAGAATAAAATACACTTTTTTATATAAAACATATCTTACACCTTTAAAATGTATTTAATTTGGTTAGTGAATTGATTTTAAAGAATGTAATTTCAAATTAGTTAAGTAAAAAAGGTTATGTATAATACGTGGAAATTTTCACACACAAATTTAATTTGATAAAATCACTAAGCTCAAACGTATATAATACAATATTTTTTATTAATCTCAAGTAATTAATCTTAGCTAACATCACTTAATTTGATGTAACCTATCTTTCTAAACGTCACATTATTTATTTTAATTGTAAATCATATATATAGGCTAAACAACCATTAAAATTTAAGTGCAGTTTTAACAAATGTTTTTAACAGTTCTCAATATATATAAGATGAGTTCATCATATGGTTATGAGTACAAATTAATCTTTAAAATTTGATCATATTCATGTTTATTGTAAATTAACTAAGAGGTTACTCGCTTCGGTGTCCGCATGATCTAAGGCGCTATTCTCGTTATGGACTAGACTGCCGATGATGGAGAGATTGTGATTTTATACCACCTTCCTCATTCCTAACCCATTAGCGTACACCCCAGTTAGTTAGTAAGATGCAATGTTAAAAAAAATAAGTTCATATTAAACTTCACTTAACTTGGTGTTATCACAAGATCAACTGAAAAAAACAAATATTTTATTCTAATTGTTAAAAGTTGTGTTTATGAACTACATTAATCCACTTGTATGTATACTAGCTTGATTGTCTTTCATATCTCTAATCAGCTAAATGTTTTCTAAGCATCACACTAATTTAATGTGTATGGTTATTATAGTCCTCAACACATTTGAGTTCAGTTTTTAGAGTTTGAATGGAACAGTTTGCATCAGCCAATTATAAATAGGTTTTTACTTGGTAGTGAAACCACCATTTGTGATGTCCCAGTTAGTAGGAATATTACCTCTTCATTTTTCAAAAACCGCTTTAAAGTTTGAGAGGTCAAAACTTGTCATTGAATACAGTCTTACAATAATAATGTGTCATTTATTTAATATGCTTCTATCCTTGGCGCTATGAATCCTCAAGAGTCCTTAATATCACAAGGAGTTGTAAAACCTAACAATTTCATTAGGATTTATGATAAAATTGACCAATTAAAGAGTCATACATCTAAATAGATAAATATAAAAACATGCTTGAAAATAATTGTTTTTAATCAGATTATAGTTTCACTCTGTTTAATTGGGATATGTTATATGGTTGGTATTTGTCATCAACTGCATCTCCTGTTTCCACCCTGTGATCCGGTCAGTTGAATAAAATGCCCCCGTCTTCCTCCTTTAATTCCTTCAATTCTAGGTTATATGGTTGGCGTTCTAGATCTAATAATATCTTATAAGTTTTTTTTAAGTGATGAGATTTATTTTTGGTGAAATATCAACAGTAATAGAAATCCACTTTGTTGTGACGGGTTTTAGAATGAAGTATTTTTTTCATCGACTTGAATTATAAAATCACAAACACAAAAGAAAGTTTGAAGTAGATGAATTTGTCAGGTTCTAATCAAAGGAGCATATTACACTTAGAAGTTAACCTCATGAACATCTTTTGGTCGTTGGTTCCTTGAATGAGTTCAATTTCATAAATAAACTAGATGATTTGGTGAAGTTTAACAACTCACTTTTAAAGACAGTTAAATTCATCAATTCCTTTTTTTTTTTTCTATGAATGATGTTCGGTATGTTGTCCATATTTATTACCATGACTTCACACTTGTATTATACTATTGTAGTGTTACATGAGATTACATTAAATGAGACAATTGTGGATAGTTTGCTCTTTCATGTAGTTTGAACTATTTATTATCTTCAACTTGTGTGGATACTCCAAGCCTGCTCTGCAACTGTCCGCAATATAAGGTAAGGTTAAGGTTCAGGCCATCCTGACACTGAGAATAGTGATTTTAATATTGTTAATATCTTATAACGCACTTAGCCCCGTCTGTCGAATCAGGTCTGGTGGAAGCAAATATGTGTGAAATGTAAAGTAAAAAGAAAAAGGGTAAAAAAGTGCAGGAAGGAGAAGGAAGTTTTGCCCTTTATTACATACAAACTCTCATAAGTGAAGGTTTTTTTTGAAACTACATGGTGTCGTATTTTATTTAGTTAAATACATACATACATAACTTATCATGCCGTTCCTTTACAGGGTAGGGAGTTAACTTAGCTCCTAGTGGTAGTGACATGAGCAACAATATGCTGGCCCCGCAAGGCAGTCTCTATAGTAGATATACTGGTTTGTAGGAACAGTGCAAACACGCTCAGGGTGAGATTGAGCAACCATTGTACTTGTGGTATACTGGCTAAAATGTGCCAACACCGATCAATACAGTATTCTTACAGTAAGCAGCGAATACTGTCATGGGTGCGGACACAATCAAGGCTAGTAACCTGGTCACTGTTAAGAGGTAGCTCTTTGAGACTTGGCGAAATTGTAACCCAGAGTCTGGTGGTTCGTTAAACAGCTGGTGTTGAACTTTCTGTCAGTGTGTTCGTTGATATTGAGACGTGAACATGGCTGCTCCTATTTAAAGTCATACCAAAGAAGAAAAGAGAAGCCTTATACAATTCTTGTGGTCTGAATATTTTAAAAGAGCTGAGATTCACACCCATTTATGTGTTGGATGCAGGAACATCGCTTTACCTTGCCAAAGTGTATACGAGTGAATAAAAATGTTCAAAAATAGTTGGACAAGTGTGATTGATGCAGAGCAGTCAGAACGGCCATCAATATCAACCACTAATGAAAATCAGGAACAAGCCATGGTCATTGTTCATGTGGACAGAAGAGTCGGTATAGAGGAAGTTGAACTACAACTAGGGGCATAAGTCAAGGTTCCTTCCACCTATTCACTTGTGTATGATGTTCTTGGTTTCCAAAAGAAGCATAAGCACAATCGTCTGTACATCTGCTCTAGCCATATAGAATGGTACCATCATGAAGGAGTGAATTTTTTTAATCACACCATCACAGGGGATTAAACTTGGATTCATCCCCATGAACCCGGTACCAAACATCAAAGCATGCAGTGGAAGCACACATCATCATCTGCTTCAAATAATTCAAGACTCAGCTTTTGCCATAGAGCTTAAGCTCACATTGCTCTGGGATTACCAAGGCCCCATTCTTGTACATTATTTAGAGTGTGGTACCATTGTGACAATTGAACAGTATTATTACATGCTGCAATGTGAATTACGGCCAGCTATACAAACAAAATGGAGAGGATGACTGTCAGAGGGTATCGTTTTGTTACACGAAAATGCATGTCCTAATATAGCTGCACACACCCTGAACACCCTTCTAAAACTGAAGTGGGACGCTCTCAACCATCCAGCCTACAGTCTAGACTTGGAACCCTCTGGTTTTCATCTTTTTGGAGCCCCTCAAGAATGTGCTGATAGGTCATCAATTTGCGGGTAGTGATGAGGTGGAAGAGGTGGTGCACTATTGGCTACTCACACAACCAAAAACCTTAATTTCTGACAGAATAATAAAGTTTTAAAAGAGTCACATTTTTTGTTTTGTTTTACTGTAAAAATAATATCGTTTATAATGTCTTCCTTTTAAATAATCTAATTTTTATATCAAACAACTATTTTTAATAAATTGTGAAACAAAGTTTTTTTTAAAGTTTCAGTGTTAATGATAGACATACTTTTTACACCTAGCATCCTCAGTGGTATGCTTCCTTAGTCCACCACACTCCCTACCTATTTGAAATTATGTTAATGTCAATGTTCCTCATGTGAGCCAAAGTTAATTATTGAAATAATTGTCTGCATTTTCACTGTTTGTTGCCCAATTACATTACATTAAAACATGCATAATTTCTGAGACAAAATATTTGTAGGTTTTCCTTCTCACTCTGTTTATAATTTACTTTAAAAGTTTTTGATTAAATACTAAGTGTTTAACCTTTTACCTATTTACAGGCCAACTACACGCCTGTTCTGGTACATAAGCTGCTACGTCATGTAAAGAACACCGAGTTGAAAGAAAAGGTAAACAATTTACTCTCCCTAATCCACACAATTTTTGATGCAACAAACATCATCACGATCATCAACTAGTTCCATACTATGCCTTGGTCAGTTTAGTTAAATGCTTCCATCTTCCTCTCACCTTCCACCATTCTGCCTCCATTAATTGTTTCCATTATTCTCGTCTCAATTACACACTTTCTATTATTTGCTCTCATCTCTTTCTTGGTCTCCCTTGCGGTCTTTTTTCTAATTCATTTCCATCATTTACTTTGAAATCCTCTCCTTCTCAAACCTCATTACATGACGATACCATCTCACTTGTACTTTCTGTAGCATTTACTACAAAACAAGAAGAAATAAGACGAGGGGGAATAAACCACTTACCTCATTTAACTGTCCCAGCGCCTCATGACAACAATTCAGCAACACAAAAACGCAAACATCCTAGCAAGAGCACCCAAATTTGAGCGGCGACCACTAGAGGTTGCAAGATAGTGGAACATTCCAGAGTTTGAGAAGTGAAGTAAAGCCAGTTCTAGTTCACCGGAGGATAATCTCGAACAATGGAGTTTGTTCTCAGAGCTACGTTTGTCATGCGTATCCCCTCCTTCATGACCCAATTATGTTCCTCCCACCTTGTTCCTCACCTTCCATTTTCTCCGAGTTTAAACGTATATAACGCCGATATGACAAAATGACTGGCACTTTTGGACTTGAATCTGAGTAGAGGAGTGCGTAGCCTTGGCTAAGCATATTTAAAATGTAGAAGCAAATTTAACGTTTCGGCTTTTTTTTTTAATTTGTAAATTAATATACTCTTGTAGCAAAGATTGGATTTAAATTTGATTATGGTTAATGTTATGAGGTTATTCAAAGACTATTGTATTGAACTTGGAACTTATGGCTAAGATCAATACATATCGAATATTGAATATTGCTATACAAATTCTTTTTGGTCTGGAAGATGGATAGAAAATTTATTCTGTAATAAGATTTGATAATTCAGTTTGTTTATTAATGTAACTTTTCGTGAATTTCATCCTATACTTACTTAGCTATTATGACAAATATTAACTTAATATTTAAAATAGCATTGTGAGTAATCTAGTCCTTTCATTATTATTTATTCATTGAGGATTTTGTCTTCTTGAAAGATAAATAAATTAAGGCTATATTTTGTTGATAATGACTTATGATAAAAGCCTCGATAACTTTTGGTCTTACTTAGAATTCTCTCAGATTCAAATTCTTATGTGTATATATTTATGACTGTTTGAAATACTCTAATAATATTTCTAAATTTTTTAAAGAGGAATGTTATTAATATGGGATATATAATGTTATTTGGTGAGTAGGTTTCATGAGAACTAATGGTTTTGTTAAATTATATTAATTTCTCAAGTAAATTTACTAATGTCAAGGAAGATTTTAATTTATTTATTTATTTTGAAATTAACTTATTTATATTTGAGATACTATTATATTTTTGAAATGAGGGCACGAGGACGACCGTCTGGTAATTGTTTCCGCAACCGGGTAAGTTGCATGCGCTGAGTAACAGTTGTCTATTCTCAGTCAATTGGAACTGATTTCACCGAGGGGACTCACTCTGATTTTGTTAATTTTTTTTTACTTCTATTTGAGCCTTCTCTTTATTTGTATAGTTAAGGAGGTTTCATTTCTCTACTATCTCATGTACTCCCTCTACTCCCACTATTTCCGAGATAGCTTCATTCCTTATCCTGTTTCTCCTTGTGACAGATAGCATGCTCCTTACAAACTTCATTCATATAGCCTTCAATTTCCTCTTCTCTTTTACATTCACTGCCCATGTTTCTGCTGCATATGTGACAATGGGTACAAAGTATGCTCTGTACAACTTTCTTTTACACTTCAAATGCACTTATATTCTCCATAGCAGGTCTCTTAAGGCTGTGTCAGAATGTGCTACTTCATTAGCTGCTACTACATTTTATAGCTACTTCTATGTCACATTGTGTTAAGGTAGTTGCAATTTGTAGCAACGAGTCCAACAAATCACATGGTTATTTAGATTGGACTTCAACACAAAACAAATACAGCATACACCAATGCAACCACATGGTGATGAATAAAATCCTCTCCTGCACTGCAATTTTACTGTCACACTGGGCGACTAGAGCACTACTCGCTAGCGGTGAGTGCGTCACATGACCCTCAAGGTCTGCTACTGGCTAGTAAGTAGTGCCAAAAGTTTAACATGTCCAACTTATCTAGCTACTGCTTTTTTCACTTTCCAGTGAGTGCTAGTATCCGCTATTTTTATGTCACACTAGGCTACTTACTAGCCGCTACTCAAGTAGTAAAGTAGTACATTGGGACACAGCCTTTACACACCTTTATAACAACCCTACCTGCTATCTTCTTCTCATTAGATCCTCTTTAGTTACACCTTTCACCTCAAACACGCTTCCAAGTTATTTAACATTCTGTACTTTTCTCATTTCTACTCCATTCAACTTTATAGCTTTACTAGGCTTTGTCCTCTTCCTTGTCGTTACCATCACTCAACACTTCACCATGTTAAAAGTTCATTACACACCCTTTTACTTCTTCATTCCATTCTCGTTTCTGTTCCTGTACGCTCTCATATCATCAAGTCATCAACAATCATCATGGCTTTCTTTCCTCGAGTTTTCCTATTACTTTATTCGTGACTATTTCCACTTCCATTACAAATATTAGTGGTGAGAGGACACTCCCCTGTTTCACTCTTTGTACAATGGCTCATCAGCATTATCACCCTTTAATTTGTAAGTGAACCACATACATTAATAATTATATACACATATTGACTAGGGTTCAATCCTGACCAACTGCGTTTTTTTTGTTATTTTAAAATTAATGTTTCCTATCTACTTTATGAATGTATTTGTGCTGTTTAACAGAAATATGACTGTTTTTCTAGCCATTCCAACTCATTAAGATCTCAACATAGTGCAGTTTGATGTGAAAAATGCATTCCTTATTGGAAAGTTAGATAAGAAGTGTATGAAAGGGTACCTGAAGGTCTGAAGGTGAAGTAATGCTATGTGTAAACTTGTAAAGGTGTTGTATTGGCTAAAACAAACACCAACGTGCAGGAATAATGAGTTTGAAACATTCCTGAAGTGTTTTAACTTCAAAGAAAGTAATGCTGACAAATGTATTTTTATTGGAGAATTTGATAACGAAAAAAATATATCCGATTTTATTTGTAGCCTCAAAAGGTCGACATACTTTTCGGAAAATTTTGGACTAGTTTATAAAAATCATTTGAAATCCTCATGGAAAGTGGTGCATTTGTAGGTTTGCAAATAAAGTGTGATAGAAATAATCCAATCTAACACTAGTAACACATTAGCCCATGCCACCACTGATGTGGGCAATAAAATTATTCACACCACAAATTGTACAAAAGGAGTTTTTTTAAGGAAAGTTAGTATGTTTGAGCAACAAAAAACTTATGTTGTATAAGTTGCAATTTAATTTGTTGGGTAAGTCAAATAAAGTGCATACAAAACATTCCAAAGATTCATTTTGTGCATACCTCTATTGACGTGCAAGAATAGAAATGACTGTTATAACCTGGATGCCCTCTTAAGTTTTAAAAAGAGTGGGCAAATGAGTGTAATGCATACTTATTTTAATGGTTACTTGTGATCATAAAAATATAATTAACCAAAACTCAAGGTCACATCTTTACACTGAATAGAATTAAATATTCAAGGAAATAAATTATATTGGCTATGGGCAACTAATACCACTTTTGTTCCAGCTTCAGCTCTTCTCCCTCCAGCTATTGCACTGCAAGGTCCAATTCACAGCATGTGGCTTCTTTCCTCTTGATTACACATTGCTGTACTCGGTATTTATTATTGTTATTATTATTACATTTAGCACAGACAAGTTTTTCCTCAATGCGTATAACCCAAACGGGTAGTAAGACACAGTGCTAATAATAATAATTTTTCCTCAAATTTGAATTTTATATTACTTATGAATCTAGACTTAATACTGAATCTTAGAAAACATTATTAGAGTAAAGGTTTGACTTTGCCACATTGGTTTTATTTTCTTCTTATATTCTTATTTTGTTCCTATTGATTCTTTAGTTACTAGATAAAATATAAATTGTAATGGAATTATAAATGTGTGTTATAATGTTAAGTCACGTTTAGTTACATGGTACACTAATATTCTGGGGTCCGGTTATTAGCTTTGTCCATCATTTTGTTGGGCTAAGCCACAAGTAAGCATTAAAATCTTAAATTTTCTTGATTTTTTTTCACAGCATTTTACTACCCATTTAGGTTGTATACACACGTGCTAATTGCAATGTGCTAGGGATTAAGGAAGGCTGAATTTAGATCAAGTATATCCACAATTGCATGTAAAACCACCCTCAGTGCACCCGACCAGGATCGAACCTCAATCTCCCAGTCTTTGGCAGCCTAGCCGCTTGAGAGAATAGTGCCTTAAACCATGCAACCACTGAAGCGGGCCTTAAAAACTTGAATATCTTTGAATTTCAAGATTTAGGTTTAGAAGAAGTGAAACCGCATTGGCCTGTTGAGTACATGAGAAAAAAACCCAGTGAAAATTGCCTCCAGTTCACCTGGCTAAGATTTTAAACTCAAACTCTATACCAAAAAAATTGTGTATATTATGAGACTGATGGCTTGTACTGCTTGCACATCAATGCAAGTCATTACTCTGTAGAAGCTCCATATTTAATGCAATAACTTCACTTTACCTTTCTCTGATACTAGCAGGATTCACTTTTCTGAATCAACTTGAAAATCAAGGTTTGATTATAAGCAGCACCAGTAATGATTCATCCAAGACTTCTTAATTCCCTTCGTCCTGACCCTATAGGTGTAAGGAGGTGTCAAAAGTTTGTGAAACACACACATATTTTGTTGCACTATCTTTATCAAGGTTATCTTAACACATTGACAGAAAAGATTGTGAGGAATTTTTATAAACAACATGAAAATATAATTCCTGATATCTGGTAATGGCAGTATGGTATATATTCTGTCTCTATCAAAGCTCTCCTTACATAACAAAAAGTTGTATGGAAAAAACTCAAGTGTTTTTCCACAATTCTTGGTAATTAGTGATAAAACAATAGTAAAAATGTTAACGTTAAACTACCCACCACTTCCTATTTAATAAGAGCTTTAGTATCCCTTATACATATATATATTCAATTATCTTTTGGCTCCGGCCATTTCACTAATATGCCTCATTACTTCACAATTCTGCTTCCTAAACAGTTAAACAAAATAATATAAGTGTTAGGGTACAACCCCTGCTTTACCAAGGTCCCGCTATACTTTGTGAGTAAAAAACTTGTGATACTAACTGGATTGAAAGTGACTGTGTTAGGGTTACTTATGGATCACTAAATAATACTACTAACCCTTCCTGTGACATTTATGGAATATTCCGCCAGTCAAAATTTGCTCCAAGTGTCATTAGCGATATATTCCGCCATAGCTAAATATCCTTTACGTGTCATTAACGGAATATTCCACAATCACTCATATTTTTCTTTAAGTTCCAGAATATTTTGTAGATGGTAACAGGCATTTGAAATATAAATATATTATAGTGTTTGAACTCAGAACTACATCATAGCGATACGTAAACTATGTTAGATGTTCAGATTGTTTTGACAGCACCGTGACTTATTGTTTCCATAGTTAGTAAACAGCATGGAATCTGATGAAGAGACGATAAGAGTGCAAGATTTATTGTCAAATATAAATGACAGTGATCTTAGTGATCTTACAAGTGATGAAAATGATAGTGTTGATCTTGAAGATAGTGAGTGAATCAACGGAGGGGGAGGATTCAAGTGACTTGGACAATGACATCACAACTACTAATCCCACAGTCACCAGCTATACATATGTGAGCAACAATGATCCCGGACAACACAATGTTTTGTTCAATACAAAAGCAAACCCTTCTCTAATATCGCCAAGCCATTTTGATGTAGATACACCTCCTGTAGAATATTTTAAGCTTTTTTTTTGCTGTGAAATGTTACTATCATATATGTAAGGAAACTAACCTATATGGTGATATGAAACAAGCAGGCAGGAGAGATTCACTTAAGTCACGGTACAAAAAATGGAAGAATTGTGATGTAATTGACAGAAAGGCGATGTTAGGTGTCATAATAAATATGGGTCTGAATCCCCAAAATAATATTATTTTCATGCAATGAGTTAATGCTTCTGTTTCCAAGCCTTCACCTAAATCATGATTATGGACAGGGAGATACAGTAAATAGAAACCACAAAGTGAGGCCTGTTTTGGAATATATCTCTGAAAGATGCAGTGTGTTCTACATTCCTTAAGATAATGTTTCTGTGGATGAGAGCACTGTGAAATTGAAAGGGTTTGTTTCATTCAAAGTTTACAATCCTAACAAGCTTGTGAAGTTTGTATTGAAAGTGTTTGTGTTGTCTGATAGTGCAACTGGGTATGTTTATTCTTTCTTGCCATATTTAGGTAAATCAGTAATCTGATAGTAATTTGCTAAAAACGACACAAATTGTTGTTCATATGTGCCAAATTCTAACAAAAGACCCCCAAAACCCATCAATATGTTACAGTGTGTACACTGACAGGTACTATACTTGCCCAGATCTAGCTGCTGGACTATAAAAAAAATGGACTTCACTCTAACAAGGACTGTAATGGCTACAAGAAAGGGAATGCCCGTAAGCCTCCAACATAACAGCACAAAGACCATATAAAAAAGGGGACCTGAAAGCTTATAGAAAAGACAATATTCTTTCTCTTGACTTGAATATCAAGAGGGTGGTTATCATGCTAAGCACAAAACACAAGGGTCATAATGGTTGAAGTTCCATCAAAAGTGCCAGGCAAATCTCCCACCAAAAAACCAGAGGTTGTAGTGGATTACACTAGAAACATGAGTGGGGTCGACAGAAGTGATCATCTTATATCCAACTACCAATTTATTAGAACAACAAAGGTTTCATAGAGAAAGGTGTTTTTCTGGTTGCTAGAAGTTTCTATTGTAAATTCATACATATTGTATACAAACATCAAGAGGCAGAATGAGATGATACCTATGTGCCACAAGGCATATAGAGAAAGTCTTTTTGTTGCGTTGGTTACAAGCCATATAAAGAAGGGGATCCTCAAAAGAAAAAGAGGCAGACCACAGAAAGGACCACCTGATGAAAGTCTAGATGAGAAACAACATTTTATGGAGAAGAAAGAAACTATTTATTTTTGTAAAACATGCATAGCTAAGCCTTTCCTTCATCCAGTAGACTACCACAGGGTTATAGAATATGTTTAGAGCTCCAACATTTCCCCAGAACATAACATTTTCATAAACAAATTTCCCCGAAAACCATAGCACTCAAAATGAAACATTGGACATTTGATAGAGGTTGAAGGGAATAAGGATAATTACCTACTACATAGTTTGGAAAATTCAAATTTATTTTTAATCATAGTTATTTTTATAATACCTACCTTATAAAAAAAATTAGTTGTTTCCCAGAAATGGCAACCTTCCTATTTCCTTGTGTGCATTAAATATTGTTATTAATTGTTCATTGGTACCAGTAGGCTTACCGGTAACAACATTTAATTTTACATCTTGAGAGTAGGGGGCAATGTAGTGTAATTCCGAGAGGCCTTCTTGGTTTATTGTTGATTTTCATAGAATTTTCTTTTATTCGCAGACTCTCTACTACTGCAAGGTATGTTACTATCTACCACACTAGGGGAAATACTACCACTATTTACGACCATGAGGTTTTCTTGATCACATAATTTACTTTTACAAAATTTGCAATACTCCCTTGAGCTTTACTTCTAGGTTTTTCTTGGAGATAGTTTTTAGATATGTGATATCAGTGTTTATCATGTCTGCCACGGCATTCACAATAAGTACAATTGACGTCTTGTTTATCTTAAAAGTTGACATGATAAACATTTGTTTCACTAAACCATCAAATTTTTTTATAAACATTTATCTATTGTAATATATACAAATATTAATAGGTCCACTAAAAACAACAATTTAATGGCTAAACAATTAATACAATATGTATGTCACAAGTTTAAATAAACTTTGCACACATCTGCATATAATTAGGCCGTGATATAACAGGTGACTGAATTCAAACTAAAACAAAACATTGCTCAACCTTCCATATCCTCCACCGCCTGCCCGCCATAGTACCCGCGGTAGGGTAGGTGACTGATGACTCATCACTCAATAAAGCCATTAACCAGATTGAATTATTAGATTTTTTCTTTGCCCCTTATCTCAACCTCTGACTTCCTATTTAAAACTCTGACTCATTCATTATCTTAGCCCCTAGACACCGCAACTCTTTGGCTTACACAGACACTGCTTCACTATGGTGCATACTGATAATGTCGGCTTTGAGTGTTATTGTCCTTTGTTTTTCATACAAATGAAACTACCATATTAGAACCAGAATGTACTAAAAGCGTCAACAGAATTGTTGGACTTTTCTCTGCCTAAAATTTTCCCCCAAACCTTTTTCACACGGTCGGACATATTCTGCACCCCTGACCTACCATTCCAATAAAATATTCTAAATGGAATGCAAAGTGGACAGTGTGTATATTGACTTTGTTTAGAATTACAAGTTACTCACACAGATAAAAATTTCAACAATGTCAAATGTCCAAAAAAACAGAATTTCATAACTTCCTGAGGCAAACCATGTTGACTTGTATACCACATAATGATTGAAATATATAAAATGTATGTGTTCTTGCACATCCACACAACTAAAGTAACAATTTTATCTTCGATAATTTTTTATTTTTGTAAGTTTGGCTGAAAAAATTGAGCATAGAGGGTTGAAGCCGATTTTTTTTGCCTAGACACTGGAAGGGCTAATGATGCATTCTGCTCAAAATAAGATACTGGCACAGTGTTTTCCCATCCTGACATGACCCTATAGGGCTGCAATACTATTCTTAGTCAGTTCGGTCTAAGTGTTTCTCACTCAATGTAGACTTTCATTCTCTTGCTAAGTGAATGCTGGTTCACTTTCTTGAGCTCCAGTCTAAAACTTAATTCACATGCTTGCTGAAAATAGAGAGCAGAATCTGCTTGAGTGGTTCAGCAATTCACGCTTTGTATGTTGACCCATGATGCATTGCAACCCAAACTTAAAAAAGCTGACTATCAACATATTTACTTTTTAGTGGATAAAAATATATTTTATATCATTGTCAATGAATGTTTTAAAACTAAATGCTATATTGTGGCACAATCCAACACACCAATACACACGCTTTTCAATAACAGGTTATTTCAAATCTCCTCACAAAAGCCAATGGAGCTGTCTGCTTGTTTCTATCTCTATAGTGCATGCACATTGATTTGAGATAGTTGTTTCTGAGATTTGATTGGTTCTCTCAATCTTAAGATCTCAAGCAGAGCAGATGAAGTAGAGATGAGATTAATTTTAGCAGAACAGGTTTCACTAAAGAGGCAGAAATCTTGCAATTGGTTTAGAGCAGGTCATGTGATGTTTCTTTTCTGCACTTGTTTTTAGGCAAACGAATGAATCCACAGTAATCTGTTCCTTCAGTAGAGGCATAGCTAGCTACAAGGGGGTACTATCCATAAAATATACCATTAATAAAATTAGTGCAATATGGTAATAAGTAGAAACACATTAGAGCTGATTCTTAGATTCTTACATATCAAAAAGTGAAATCTATCTATTGTTAACTAATTGAAAAATATACCAGACCTGGCCTCCCTCTTTTTCCATCCAGGTACCCTCAGCCATCCCTCAGAGTGGCCAATTTAATCTCAGTTTGGGTACTCTCCCCTGATTAATTCTTTTAGATACCCTTGGGTTATTAAAAAAAAAATTACCTATATACAGTGAGACCCCCATATATCAAAGTCTGGTTCCATAAAAAAATTGATCTCTAGAAACAATCTTTTTTATACATGTGTATTGTGTTTCTAAATACAATATACTACCCATTTCATAATCAATGCACTCTTTCTAATAAATAACTTAAATGAACATGAATCACATTATGTACAAGTTAAGTTCATATGAAAAATTAAAAACAAGAATTAACAACAAAAATGGGTTAACCATACTTTGAATACTACATAAATATGTTTTTTCTTACACATTTACATTTTTGTAAATTTAATGTCTTGCTGCACAACAAATTTTGATTATTATTCATCATAAAATTGTTCTCTTATTAAATCAGCGGTGCAATGACTTTGACTACTCTTTCTTCCTCTTGCAACATCTTAATTTTATTTTTTCTTACCTGTGTTCCTTATAGCATTATCATAACTGAGGTGGAAATCCCGACTTACCTTGCAAAAAAATTATATAGATTTGTGTTCGATATATAAAAACAATTTTTCAATATGTCGTCACAGGGATTACCCAAAACTTGGCTATATAGACAATTTGGATATATGGCAGCCACATTTTATTTTATCAGTTTTTAATGGCCGAATAAATTTAATGTATTCTGGTTTCAGATTGTTGGAGCAGTGACCACATACTTGATCATTCTAATCCAGTTCCAGTTTTCTCACAGCTCTATTGAGCAAGGGGTTAACTGCACAGCTAGTCTTTAATTACTTTCATTTAAAGTAGCTGTATCATTTTTTGCCCTGGCACATAAATAGAGTCGTGGTGAAAGAGGGGTTTGGGGGGGAGGGGGATCCTAGGGGCTTCAACTGAAATATCAAATAATATTACACAAAATTAAAATGCACCTTTTATAGTGTGTGTGTGTGTGTGTGTGTATGTGTATATATATAGGTCGCTACTCCCCTTTTCATTTTGCATATGGCTAAATTGATGCAAGATGTCATAGCTAACACATTTCACTTAATGCGAATATACTTAATAATTTTTCAGAATCTTAGTCTCAAAATGCATGTCTATTCCAGTATTAAAAATAAAATCAAGTATATTTAAAGTGTTATTAGATACCGCATTTTAAGACACTAAATAAAGAATTTAAAGTCAAGTTAATATTGAGTAATAAATTCTAATCATATATTATTAGATCCAGAGAAAAAGTGCACTCTCGAATTAAATTTGTAGCATATTGTAGCACTTTAGTAATTTTAATGAAATAGCATTTGATAATATCTTGTTAAAATAACCTTCTTTACTTGATAATCTTTTAAATTATAAAGAACAGAGCATTTGAACAACATTTTATCAACTTAAAAACTTATCTGCCTCAAGATTACGCACAGGTGGCCATATTTTCTAATGTTTAATGTCCAAATGCAATTTTTGTAATTGATTTATCAAAATATAGCAAATGAAACAAAGTGCATTTTTTTAAGTTACATGCCCAGTAAGTTGTCGGTGAACGAACCTATACACATCACAAAACAAATAACTTTTTTTGGTGTGTGTGTTAGGGCACAATATGCATATATTTATCAAAGAAAAAGTTATATCTCAAAGATAGAAACACATTTTTTCCTATAGCATTTGCAATCTAGCATTATCCCTTAATAATAATAATAAATAGATAAGAATTGGATATATAATTGTTAGATTTAATGGGTGTAGAAATCAAAATAAATTGGTAAATTGAAATAAAATTGAATAAATTAAATATTAACATAATGTGCCTGGTAAAGTACACAATGAATAATTACGATAGTATAAATGTGACTGTTATAAGCTTGTTATGTGTTTAGATTTAATGGTTATAAGATGCTCAAAATCTGATTATTAACAATAAAAGTGGATAAACAATGAATGAATATACCTAAAAATATACAAAATAAAATGACAAAAAACACAGTGGATAAAGAAACACCTCATCACAAAAGTTTTCTTGTCAAACAGTTGAACTTCTTTAACCCACCTCTTATATGTTATAACCTAAATTTATTATCTATTTTTTATATTTTCAATTTAATTCATTCCTTTTGTTAACTTTAAATATTAATTATCGAATATTTCAGTCCATGTATTCCTCATCTAATTTAAATTTATCATATTATTTTATAACATCTTCCTTACTCTCATACTTTTATATCTTTTAGAGTACTTTCCTGAAAATGACATTTAAAACGTCTAAACATGTCGAGAAATTAGAATTCTAAGACGTATATCCACTATCAATTAAAGGAGCAAGGGACTCTTGTAACAAGATAAGACTTAAGAATTATAAGTGATCATTTAATTTGATATATGAGCCTATAAAATTATATTTGTATTTTTACTTGCTATTGGCCTAATCAATTCAAGCATTTCACTTATACATTTTTAATTAGTATATTTTTTGTCATTTAATTGTATATATTTCCAAGTATATTCATTCATTGTTTATTAAATTTAGATTGTTAGTAATTATAAACATGCAAAAGGTGAGGTTATTTTTAGAGGAAAAGGGGTGTTATTTTTCTCAAAAAAGTGATGTTATTTACATAATTACAAGTTTAATTAGTGTTCATATAAAAACTAAGGTAAAACTTATTTTCTAATTTGGAAGTCTTGATATTTGTGAAAATAAGCTTATGTCAAAGAATTAATTATTAACAATAGTTATGTTTTTAAATTAATAAACATGTTATGTATTATAACCGTTAAGGTTTTTGCTATCAATTTTTATATTTTTACTTTGATTAATTTAATAAACATAAATATTGTTAATAATTAATTCTTTGACATAAGCTTATTTTCACAAATATCAAGTTAATTCCAAAATAGAAAATAAATTTCTTTCCTTGTATATGTAATCATAATTACTATGAATATTATTAAAATAAGATAAAATTGCCTACATTTTTCATTGATATTATGTATCTAACTATTTCTTTACACATTCGGAGACAAAATCAAATATAAATACGCATAAAACATTTCACGCTTAGTAATGTTAAACTCAATCCCAATATCATTAGCTTCGAATTTTACAAATAGCAATATTGAAATAATTGACTATCAATCTATATTTAAACCAATAATAATGACACAAAAATGTAGTCATATAAGACTAAACTTGAAAATTATATTGCATGACGTGATATTCACCGAATTACAAAGAAATTGTGTTTATAAAAAAACTACTTAAATTCGTGTTATTGAAAATAGGAATGAAAACAGTAGATTTGTGTAAAAATTCTAGCAAATGTGAATTTTGAGCCTCTTATAATCATTAAATCAAAGCACATAATAAGCTTATAATGTATCCATTGTAAGTATTTCATGTTATTTATTGTGTATTTTACCAGGCATGTTCTGTTATCTAATTTATACAATATTATTTCAGGGTATTAATTACTTTGATCATCTATATACATTCAATCTTACAATTATATATTGAAGTCTTATCTATTATTTTATTACACTCCTTAATGATTTCATATTTTATGTTTTCTAAAATGTTATTATCCTGTCTTAAACTTAAGTTAGACTTTTCCTAGATACATTTGAAAATATCACCCATAAAACAATTTGGTTTAATCTTCAATGTATTTTATTTATAAATGATTTTAGTACATGAAGCATTTGCCCACCCAATTTCGAAGCAGTATATAGTGGAAATAAATGTTGGATTGATTCTCAATAATAAAAACAAGTAGGTTGAAACAACCCTATCAACTAGGGGTCTGCAAACTTGAGTATTTCAAAGAGAGTTCAAGTATATTCATAATATTAAAATATATATTTGTTTATTTTAAAAGATAAATAGTAGGCTATATTTAAAATTTATCCAGGCAAAATAAACAAAAAATATAATTACTACATCTTTAACATGTAATATATATATTATATTAACATTTAAGATTTTTAAAACATATGAAAACAACATATGTTCTTAAAATTTGAATGACACTTATTTTTATAAAATATAGTAAATAATTTAGGAAAAAAAAGTTTAAAAAACATAAATATTGCCTTTTAAGTTATAAATCACATTAAAAAGAATTAAAATAAATATAACTCAAAAATATAGTAGAGAAAATCTATATGGTGTTAACACTCATGTATTTAAAGACATTACAATTACAATTAAAATAAAGTTTATAAAATTGGTGTTTTAATGAGCTAATATTTCCACTAAATAATCCTCCATTTCCATCCCTCTATGCGCAGTTATGCATGTACTTTACTGTACTGTACTAGAAATTAACTTACTAAGAAATGTATTTCAATTCTATTTTTGATATTTATGCTTTAAAATGAAAAATAAGATGGCTAAAATAATATTTCTAGTAGACAATATGAAATTATAAATACTTTTTTAAATTAAACAGAGGAAGTTTGATAAAATATGTGTTGCATAGTTAATCAACACTGATTTTAGACAGGTTAACCAAAATAATGTTAACTAATGCTAGTTTTTGTTTGTAGTTGAACAGCTTAGCTTAATACAAGTGTTAAATATTGGAAACAATATGTATTTTTAATTGGCACTGATTTTAGACAGGTTGACCAATATAATTTTAACTAATGCTTTTTTTTTACAAGTTTTAAATATCTAAAACAATATGTATTCTCCAAGTTAAATTTTTAATTCAACTGAAATTATAATTTTAGAAAGGGGCCATTTAAAGATAGTAAAAATAATAATTATCCAAGTGGTATTTAGTGGTCTACTTAGCTATTCATATTTTCATTGCCTTGTCATGTCAATGCAACTTTAATCTAGGATAATTAAAAAAAAATTACAATAATAATGAACTAGTCTACTTGTCAAAAGTAGTTTTAGGGCTCCATTACATTATTAATGTGAACATTTATATTAATTTTAACAATATGGTAAGTTACCAAACCAAAATCAATGTTTATCTTATTTATTGCACTTTACCAAACATACTCCATTTATATTAAAACAGCATTTACTATTTCATATTGTTTGCTAGAAATATTATTTTAGCCATATTATTTTTAATTTAAAGTATGAGCATCTTTTTTATAAGCATTAAAAGTTGAATTGAAGTCTAAAATCAATGTTTATCTTATTTATTGCAATACATACTTTACCAAACATACCCCATTTATATTAAAACAGCATTAATTATTTCATATTGTTTGCTAGAAATATTATTTTAGCCATATTATTTTTAATTTAAAGTATAAGCATAATTTTTTATAAGCTTTAAAAGTTGAAATGAAGTAAATTTCTCAATAAAATAATGTCTAACGAGAGCCTGTACAATGCACATGTGAAAGTGTGCATAGAGGAATGTACATGGAACAGAAGATGTGATTATGCAGGATTACACTAATGAATAATAAATTAAATACAAAACATTTCAAATTTCTAACTGTTTATGATTCTTACATTTTCTTATAGGGTAAATTAAGTTAGTGAAGCATATTTTGGGGAAATATTGGCTTATTAAAACGTCAATTTTATTTACTTTTTAACAAGACAGTGTAGAAACACTAAAGTTATGTAAAGTGATAGTGAAGGGAGCCAACCTGAAAGGATAGTTAGGTTGGGCCTAGATATAAACACACTTCTCCATTTCTTCTTACACTTTTACACTTTCCACTTTTTCAAACTTCCGCGTTGCATTGTTTTCAATTTTCGGAAATATTTGTTTTTCATATGAAGACACATTATTGAAAAAGTAATATTTCTGAAAATTCAAAACAATGTGCTACTGTGGAAGATTTTAAGAAGTGGTTAGTGTAAACGTGTTTGAAGAAATGAAGAGAAGTGTGTTTTCTTATCTAGTTCTAGCCTAGCAATCATTTTAGGTTGGCTTCTTCACTACCACTTACTTTACATTATTGTTAAGAATCAAATAGCCAAAGCTATTATGTACGCATTTAGTGAAGGATCACTCCACACAGATATCATTCTGAAAATTTAAAAATGACACCTGGACATGGGAATCGAACCCAGGACCGTGGCATACTAAGCCAAATGTCTCGGGTTCGATTCCCATGTCCAAGTGTCATTTTTTAATTTTCAAAATATTACATTACTTTGCATTGTTTCTACACTGTCTTATTATACATTTTCAAACCATCATGCAATTATTAATTTTATTACTTTTTTATAATTGTTAGTGTAATTTTAATCTCCTTAAAGACATGTGTGTTGAAACCATTTTAATTATTTTTTCTATCAGGCCTTTTTTTTGTGTTGGTATTATTTTTAAATTTTTATTCTTTTGAGTGTTATTTCTAATTTAAACCCTGATACTTCCATTTGTTAACTTTTTTCTAAAAGCATTTATATTTATAAAAATGAGTGTCATTTATTTTTTAAGTATGTGATACCTATTTACATTTAAAATTATGAATATATTCAAACTCGGGAGCGTTTAGAAATACTCAACTTGTGTGAAAACCCCAAGCTCGCAGACCTCTACTTATTTGTAATATAAATGATTAATTTTAATCCATATTATCGAAAAGTTTGAGAAACTTTCTGATAGTATAGATTAAAATTAATCATCTTTATTACAAATAAAACCTGAAGATGGTGTAACAATCACCAAAACATGTTGTTGCAATAGAAAACTAATGCTGTAATAAAATAAGAAGGGAATAAAAAAATACCAAATATTACATTATTAAAAACAAATTATATTAGGTTTGTTAGGTCTGACCAAGACCAAAGCTTGAAACATTACTCACTTTACATAAATATTTTCAAGGAAAAACCCGTTTCATTTTTTAAGGCAGGTATGTAGAAATATTAAACTTTCTATCAAAGGTTTTATTTAGCACACAGTTCACATACAAAAATATAACATAAAAATATATTTTGAGAAGGCCTTTCTTTCTTGGTAACACTTGTGATGATGAAATATCTTTTGGATAAGGTTTAAATACAAATGTGTATTTATAAAATATTTTAAATAAACATCTGAGCTTATACCATGGTTAAAATTGACCCTATAATAAGAAAAGAAATAACATGAAGTATTGATTCATGACTCAAACTAACAACATTTGACATACATTATTGGTTGCACAAAAGTAACAACAGTTTTTTTAATTACATTTCAATTAGCAGCTTTTCATTCATAACTTTAAGTCCACGTACACTATCAAGAATAAATTTTTCAATGGCTCCCGAAGTCACAGATGTAAAGCGCAGGTCCAATCTTACAAGTGCCTTGCATTGAGTCAAGTGTTCTAGGCAAGAATCTGTTAACAAACGACAGCTCGACAGATCAAGCTTCTCTAAAGTCACTATAGTTGACGCAGGATGTATACCCAACTGAGCTACACCAGCATCAGTTATCCGGCTACACAATGAGACGTCAAGAACCTTCAGAGTGGGAAGACACTGCACTATGTATCGAAGGGAAAGATCAGAAATATCACAACCAGCAAGTTTCAACATCTGCAGGCCCTTTAATCGACACTTAAACTCTATTAGACCTGGTCTTGTATCCATGGGGGCACTGAGGAGCTCTCGCAATAGTGCATCCTGAAGTCCTGAGACAAAGCTGAGGTCCAGTGAGGTCAAGGGTGGACACAAACAAGTCTTAAGCGCACTTACATTCCCCCAAGGGCAGCCGTGTAGAGACAATTTCTTCAACTGTGGAAGTCTCCCCAACAACCATTCCAACTGTCGTTTGGAGACCTGAGCCCAGTCAAGGACCAAAAATTTTGGTTGCCTCCTAACTATGCCGATGAGTGAGGACACAGTCAGTTGTTTGTGAGACACATCCATTGTTTGCCACAAAGATGGATGAATTGTACACTGGCTCCATGTCTTGCATACCTGAGAGCACTGATATAGATCTACCCGTGAAAGGAACTTGAAGATTGGAAGGAGACACTTGAGATCAAGTTGTGGCACCTTGACATTATTACCTGCAGGAGACATCCAGTTGTGAAGGCAGATCTTACTGATTGCTGAGGAAGGTCTTACCGTGAAGTAAGGCTTCTTCAAGATCCTGATTGAGTTCCTAAGCATCTGTTGAGTGAGCTGTATACGAAGTGGTATCTTCTGATGCCTCGTGCTACCGACTACAGTTTTATTGCTCACAATATCAGAACTCAGGTTTTCTAAGCCCTTGATTTCATGCTTTGGAGATGTTTCAGTTAAACTGAAAGGCTGGAGGAAAAAAAATTATTTCATCAAAAAATGTATACCTTTAAAAATCTTAAAAATGAAATTTTTTCATGGTTAAGTTGAGTCAGAATAAGAGGTGTGTGAGAATTTGAGTCAAATTTTAGTCGCTATTCGATGTTAGCTTGGAATGTTTTTTTCAACACTCAATAAATTTAAATTGATTTTAAAAGAGTCAATAGTCCATTAATGTTTCAATATTTTTAAAACAAAATATTAAAAATAAATGTTAAATTTAGTTAAAAATCTGAATTTGTATAAGTATAGCTTTATTCGCAAAAAAATATGATTCTAAATAATTTGTTTATGTTTTAGTGGTTTTAAGTTCTAAGCATTGAGCATTTTGGCATATCATACTCATATTTATGATGATAAAGGAAACAATGAAAATTGAAATAAAGGAGAGTCTGCATTTCAAAAAATTCTATAATGTAATTATTTTAAGTAAAAATACTAAGGGTGTGCAAATATTCCAAATTTTGAATAAATAACAGCCAAATATTCGATTTGAAACTATGAATAGACCCTACAAATAGCAAGAAGAATAGCTGTGTCATAATTCTCTTAAAGTTCCATCCAGACCTGTATGTATATAACGCGAGACAACCATAGCCAGATAATTTGTTGGAGTTAAAAATACTCTTGTCCTTATTTCAATATGAGGGAAGGGGGGAATATCGATGTTAGCAGAAAGAAAGAGGTTGTGGCCTGTCTAAGGGTTGGAAGAAGGGGGAGGAGGTTTTATAATGGCTGGTGGAGAGACAAACAGTTGAGAGCCACATATCTACTAGTGAAAGTGCTTGCAATGAAACATTTAGAAAATAATAGAAATTGCTACCCTGCCATATTTCATGGCAATGAAAATCTGGAGGAAAGGGACAGCGAGGTCAACCATTTGAGTGTGCCTGTTAGTTTTGTTACTTGTTAACCTGACAGGGAGGAGACCCAGACAAAATAGAGACTAAGAGGGGTGTCTATTAAAGATGTTTCAAACTTAAAGAAAATTTAAAGGGTGTCAAACTTTGATACCATTTAAAAGGTTTCAAAGCTAGAACACATTTAAGGGGGTAAAGCCTGGAGAACATTTAAGGGGTGTCAAACCACGAGACAATTAAAAAAGGGG
>CABFVX010002629.1:0-28157 GCA_902151425.1 Timema shepardi | reverse complement strand
AAGGGGTGTCAAGCCTAGATAACATTTAAGGGGGTTTCAAAACTATATAACATTTAAGGAGTGTCAAGCCTAGAGAACATTTAAATGGGCCAAGAACTAATTTTATCATTCATTAATGTTGTGTTATTTTATTAAATTTATTGTTGTATAATATGAAAGTGGGAGAAATATGAGCGAGACTAGTAATAACATTCCGTCTACAGCCAGTCCCTGTGATGGTGTATGCATTTTGGTGGGCTTGGCAAAATGATGTTTAATAGTACCTTCTGAATAAATGAGAAAGAAACAGGAAACTACTGCACTCCTAATTTACCTAGAAAGCCTTTTCAGTGCTGCCTAGATTTTCAGCTGATGTAGAATTGTTTAGGATTCAAGCAAACTTTGGGTTGAGTACTAATCAATAGACAAACAAAAGTAGGCCTTGCATATTAGAAAATGAAAACTACAATTTGAAATAATAGAAACGATGAAAGAATCAAAATATGACCTTGATTATTGATGGGCAGAGTAGTGATTGAAATACACAATATGTATAAACTATTGTTTACACAATTTATAGCACGACCGGTAAAGTGCTTGGCTGGAGCATCACTAACAGTTTATTATTTGAAAAACCCTTTTAAGACTAAATTCAGGAGACATCTGTCGGCGTAATAGTGAACTACAAATGTAAACAAACATGAACGTTTTGATGGTAATAATTGAACTCCAACACTCCCCCTCAATTTTGAGTCCAAAAGGTCAATAGGTAACAATCAAGCATATAAACCCAATTCGTTGACACACTTCTCGTGTTTGGCTCCAGGAAGAGGTTTTATTAAGATGTCAGCTACCATATCCTCAGTGGATAGATATTCAAGCCTTAGTGGGTGATCTTGGAGAGCTTGACGAATAAAATGAAATTTTATGTCTATATGTTTTGATCTTGAGTGGAAGACAGGGTTATGTGCCAATTTTCCAGCTGATTGATTATCATATAAAATAATGATGTTCGACAACTCCTTTAAACTAAGTTCTCGTACGAAGGTCATCAGGAAGATTGCTTCCTTTGCAGCTTCGGTGAGACTCAAATATTCTGCCTCGGTTGAAGCTAAAGCAACGGTTCTCTGCTTTCTTGAGCACCATGATACCGCCGCTCCAGACAAAGTGGAAGTGTAACCTATATAGGACTTTCTGTCAGTGTCACAGTTTCCCTAGTCGGCGTCTGCGAAGCCAGAAATGCCTTCATTATCCCTGGAGTAAAACAACTTATTGTTAATGGTTCCTTGTAGATATCTTAGCACACGCTTGGCGGCTTGCCAGGGAGTTGAGGTGTGACAATTATTATATTGACTCAGAGCATGTTGACTGCGTAAGCGGTGTCAGGACGGGTACCGATGGCGATGTACATGAAGGCTCCAATCAACTCTCTGAATGGATATTGCTTTGTTTCTTCTGTGTTAGTGGAGGAAGAATCAAAATTTGACCCCGGTTGATATCGGTGTTGACGCTGGTTTGCAGTCATCCATCTCGAACTTATGTAGACATCCCTGATGTAGTCACTCTGACATAACGTGACTTTGTCCTTGGATTGGTTCACTACAATTCCTAAACAATTATTTATAGCTCCGAGGTCCTTTACATCAAATTTGTTTGACAGTTCACATTTAATGTCTTTGGTTCGCTCTGGGTTTCCAGAAGCGATAACGATGTCATCAACATAGGTGAGCACATAGACTGGGTGTTTACTTCGACTATCGACATACACGCATGGGTCAGAGTTTGTGGGCTGCAACCCAATGGATTCTAAGGTTGCACTTAATTTAGCGTGCCACTGTCGACCAGCTTGATGGAGCCCGTAAATGGCTTTCCGAAGTTTGCAGACTTTGTTACCGGATCTCAGTTTATGAAGCATGTCTTTTGCTTTCTCAACAATGCTGTCGTCATTTTCAGTCCTAGTCATTTTTTGTAGTGCCTTGACAAGCAAGTCCGGATGTTCCATGAATGTTAGTGTGTCGATGTCACCATTCAGATAGGCCGTTGTAATGTCAAGCTGTGAGACTTTTAAGTTGAGCTTAGCTGACAATGCCATGAGTAATCGAAATGATTCGATCCTGGCAACTGGAGCAAAAGTGTCCACAAAGTCGATTCCTGGTCTTTGGGCAAAGCCTCTTGCGACCACCCTTGCTTTCCTTCGAAGTAACGTTCCATCAGGTTTATACTTGTTTCGGAGAACTGCCCTACAGTCAATCACTCTATTGTTGGTCGGCCTATCAACAATTTCCCAAGTGTCGTTGGCGACCAAGCATCTGATCTCAGAATAGATTGCTTTGAACCATTCCTCATGATCTGGCCCCTTCATGGCACTGTCGATGTGAATCTCTGAGGCATTCATCGCAACTGGGGCATTATGAAACGATCCATCTTCCCTTATACTTTGAACGTTGTTGTGCTCCATAGTTTGTTGAGATGATGCAGTGCTTGAATGCCCAGCATCTTTATCGTATGGCAGATCATTGTTGAGAGCAAGTTTCCGGTCGGCCCGGTTGGCCGCAGGCTGGTATATTTTAGTGGGGCGACCCCTTCTTCCGGTACGCATTAACTTTGGTTTGCCGGGTCCTCGCTCGACCAGCATGTCAGATTCAGTGCCTGTGGCACCTTGATGAGCTTGTCGCTCTCCAACGTCGAGCATGGGGTCATCATTCACCTCGAATCCATGAAATGGTTCATCATCTTCCAGAGCATTCGGACTGATCTCTACGTCCTTATGCGAGGACTCTTCTTCACTGAAACCTCCTCCTTCATATTGACGGGATATTTCTTCTTCTTGAAGAAAGTCTCCAGATGTGTGTTCGGGCCCAGGCTTGGCACAGAATCTTATGTCCCTGGAGACACGGATTTTTCGTTCACTTGGTAGCCATACCCGGTAGGCCTTGGAACAGTCAGAGTAGCCAACAAAGACCCCTTTCTTTCCTTTGGGCTCGAACTTTCCTTTATTGGGAGACTTGTAGAGGATGATGGCTTTCTCCCCAAATATACGAAAATGCGAGATATTCCCAACCATCTTTTGTATGGAGTTCCTTCAGACAACCCTTTTGTTGTGCATCAATTTCGGATGTGGTTGGCTGTCGCTATGGCTTCGGCCCAAAAGGACAGTGGCATTCCAGACTCTAATAGCATGCACCTAGCAGCCTCAACCAGAGTGCGGTTCTTCCTTTCTGCGACACCATTCTGTTGTGGGGTGTACGGAGTTGTTAGACGTCGTTGGATGCCTCCACGTTTGAGGATGGAATCCATTTTGTCGTTGCAATATTTTTTGCCATTATCCGATTGAAGAGCTTTTATCTTATGCACTGTTTGATTTTCAGCTAGATTCTTGAACTCAATGAACTTCTCAGTGACCTCTCCCTTGTGCCGAAGGAAATATACTTGACACCATCGACTGTAGTCGTCAATGAAGGTTACAAAATAATGTGCGCCCCCTTGAGATGCTTCCCTCATTGACCCGCAGACGTCAGAATGGATTAACTCCAGAAGCTCTTTTGAGGTTACCTCTCGTTTGGTGAAAGGAGTTGATGTTATTTTTCCTTCTAGACAGGTGTGACAGTTTTTTAAGTCAGTTGAGTCATTGAATTTTAAACCAATCACACATTGGTTCTTGAGCATATTAACCATGTCCTTCAAGTTCAAATGACCAAGTCGAGTGTGCCAAATTTCTAATTCACTTTTTAGAACTTTTGGTCCTGTGACTGTGCACGCTTGCTGATCGCTTTCACATAAGTAGAATAAGTCACCAATTCTATTTGCAACAACTTTAATGTCACCGTTTATACCTTTTATGAATGCGTGATCTTTTTCAAATGTCACCTTGTTGTTTTTGTCAACAATTTTTGCCGCAGAGATGAGGTTCATTCGGAAGTCGGGTACATATAAGGTGTCTTTCAATGTGATAGAGTCTGTCACACTGTTCGCGGTGGTAATTTGCACGTCACCTTTCGCTTTTACTTGCATGGCGCTGTCATCGGCGAATGCATGTTCATTGTTGCATAAGTGAGATGTGCAACCACTATCAATGCACCAAAGGTTGTTTATATTACTTGATTTTGTAATTTCTTTGTCAACGAAAAGACAATAATGGGCCTCGTCAGCTTTATTTGCAGTTTGTTTGCTCAACTTCTTTTTAAAGAAACAATCGGCCTTCCTGTGTCCTTTTTGCAAAAACCGCATTTATAGTTTGGTTGTGGTGTTTGTTTACGTTTCTGTTCGGATCCAGCACTACTGCTCGTACTACCTTTTGGTCGGTTCACAAGCTGTTTTCCTGACTTGACAAACATGGCGGAACTTCAGTTTTCTGGAGCATGTGCGTTATGTTCTTCCAAAACTTTCACTTTCAACGTTTCAGGGTCAGGTAAATTGTCGCGGGATTTGATTGCACATCGAAAGTTGTCATAACTGCCGGGGAGACTATATAGCAGCATGATCGTCAACAGGTCGCTGTTTATGTCCACTTCCATTGCTTGCAACATATCCACAGCGTCAAAAAATCCAGCGAGATGTTCAGTCACATCGTCGCCATCTTGCATCTTGTGTTGTGTGAGACGTTTGAGCAATGTTGCCTTGCAAGCAGGCCCCTTTTATGTGTAGATTGATTCTAGTTTGATCCACACATCGCGTGAAGTAACGCATCCCCGAATCTGTTTTAATTCAGATGGATTGATGGACAGGATCAAATCAGCTTTTGCCTTCTGATCGGCCGCGAACCAAGCCTTGTGTGCAGCTTGCGCAGCAACAAGCACCAGCACCGCGTTTTCGCCAACCACTTCGGGCTGTGGTATTTATCCTGACACATATCCCCATGTATCATTTTTTACTAACAAGGCTTCGGCTTGTATTTTCCATGTATCTTAGTTGTCGCGTGACAATATCTCAAGTCGTGTTGAAGTTGTCACGTTTGCATTGGGCAGAGTAGTGATCGAAATACACAATATGTATAAACTATTGTTAACACAATTTATAGCACAACCAGTACAGCGCTTGGCTGGAGCATCACTAACGGTTTATTATTTGAAAAATCCTTTTAAGACTAAATTCATGAGACATCTGTCGGCGTTATAGTGAATTACAAATGTAAACAAACATGGAACGTTTTGACGGTAATAATTGAACTCCAACAATTATTAATCACCCCATTATTTTACCCTTTCTAATAATAATAATAATAAAGTTTTAATGGAAAGAAATATAGTCTCTACACTGCCCAGATAAACATTCTCAATGCAATATTTAAATTTATTTCAAAAACTGAATTAAAAGTTCCTCTCAATTCCCTGAAATGTTGTTTTAAATTCAGTCATTTTTTATTAATACCCGCTCAAATAACAATGTTTTAAAGTAATCTTTTGCATTTTGCATACTTAAATATAAAACCACATTTTCAATAGTAATTTACTAATTTAAAATACTTTTATCAATAATCTACTATTGGATTTAAAATTATTTAATTCGATAAATAATCCTATTTGCACACCCCTAAAAAATACCTTGATGATAAATAAGAAAAAACAGTGCCTATATAAAACAATTTAAAAAACTAAAATATTTCCTAAAAATTTAAACCTTTTATTTTTCAGCAATGGCTAATATTTTGCCCAAGTCACTTTAAAAATTGTTCACAAATATGTGTCAATTTGCCAAAATATCTAGGATATTTCATTCTATTTTATATGAGAAATCAACTGTTAATATTATATATTACATGCTGCAAAACAGTGCACACGTTTGCTGAACAAATTCAACAATTTTTGTATTTTTATGATGTTTATAGAAACAAGAATGTGCTATCATTGTACAGTTTGATTTTCAGAAAAAGCTTATTATTTAAGGATGTGCAAATTGTAGGAATGGAAGAGAATGACATTTTTACTGAGTGACATAAATGGGACAGGAAACACAAACATGAAATTATAAAAATGACGCTTTATAACAATTTTAGACTAAAAATATATTTATATTATATTAATTTTTAAACTCATATGCTATGATTTGTATATCCTATAACATTATTAAATGTAATATATGCAATAAAATATGAAAATATTATAAAAAAATAATAATGTAGGAGTGTGCTAATAGCATTTTTTATGAATCACACAGAATTTTGAATAAATATTGAAAAACACAAATATAATAGTTAATTTTATTACTTTTTGATATAACTTATTTTACATTAGTAAACTATTTAAGAAAAATAAATGCTGTTTTATTTAAGTTTTGGCAGAAGGTAAGAAATTAAATCTTTACACCTCACAAATGTTCTCTGGGTTTGGAGCCTCTTAATTGTTCTCTAGATTCGTTACTCTTTAAATATAATCTATATTTGAATGAAACCCCTTAAAACTTCTCCATTTGAAATTTGTTAAATAATATCTAGGATTAGCACAGCCTAAAGGTTATTTATAACAACCCTTCAATCTCTACAACCTGCTCCAGTTTGCTGACAGGCTGATTTCTCATAAATGGCTAACCTTGGCAAGCTAAATCCTACCCCGCTCATTTTCAGACCCTGAAATATGGTAGAGTAGAATATATCCGTTCTTCTCTAAATCTTCCCAAGTTCTTGCGCTTGCTAAACCTAACAAATAACTGTTGATATGTAGAGCAAAATGAGGCGCACAGGAGATTTAACAATGATGGTACAGCAGTACCTGCTGGGAGAATATAGACATGCTTTGTTTCCTGCCTGAAACTTGACCTGAAACTTGACGAGAAATAAATAACACATTCCATTATACTTTTGGGAATGGAAATTTTGAACCTTTTCTCAGGCATTCACGATCACGTTAACTCCAAGTGAATGGTGATTTTTTTGATTATGATGATTTTCAAATCAAATAATAAAAATTTTGAATTAGAATAGTTAATAAAATCTTGATAGAGCTTGGTATTACATACATATTTTAGATATAGTTGGCAACATTTTTAAAATAGCCATGACAGATATTTTCATTAAAATTCAAAATGTCATTGAAATAAAGCTATCTTAAACACCAAAATTATGAATAAAAAATATTACTTTGCATGTTATTAAGAATAATCAATGTGAACTAAGGTTTATTAATTCCAAGCTAAAAAAAAGTTTATTATTAAAAATTACAAAACATATATAAAAAATTAATAAATTGCCATTATGTTAAAAGAGAACCTATAAATAGTATGGAGAAGGGCTCCAAACACAATATGATTGATTAAATAACCTTGACAAATTAACATTGTGGTTTAAAATTCATTTTAAATAATTTTATTAAAATTCCCTTAAGTAAGATTTTCCGGTGAATACTAATACTAATACTTAAATCAGATTGAAAATAATAATTCAATATAGCTTTTTAAATAATTGAAATTAGTTATTTAGTAAAATTGTGCCATGAAGATCACTTCAAATAATAACTGTTTAGTATATAAAAATGTGTAGTGAAATTAAATGAACCAATATCTGTGATCAGATATTAAAAAATGTGTTAATAATTTGAAATTTTAGAAGTGAATGTTAGAATATGAATCATTCAAAAATTGATATTTGAAAACATTTGAATTTTTGTACACCACTATCATTATTTTAATACTGTAAACATATGTTGCCACAATGGCTTAAAAGAAAATATTACAACACTATGTTTTATTTGATTTATTAATGAAAAAGTGATCTAAAGTTTCCTTATGGATAACGTTATGGTTTATATTTACACTATTAAATAAATGAACTAAGTGTATTATTTAATAGTGTAAATATAAACCATAACGTTATCCATAAGGAAACTTTAGATAACTTTTTCATTAATAAATCAAATAAAACATATTTCTACAATGACAAATATTAGTGACTAAATTATTAATAGAGATGGGCCACTCGAATCTTCGAATCCACCGAATCCTGGCAAGTATTCAAGATTCGAGGATTGGGTGTTTTACTGGATTCGATGATCGAATCTTTCACCTCATAAACAAAGCATAATATCTTGAATTCAAAAATTACTTAGTTAGGCCTACTTGAAAAACACTACTTAATCCGTAATATTTATTTTGTCGGAGAAAAGAGATAATTAATTATTAATAAAATATTCTTTAAAAAATAAAAATAATCATTAGGTGTGGAAAATCTTACGTGCCTAGTACCCTACTCTCCCTCCTGTATGGGAAACTTGGACTCGACCGTTTCGTCACATGCCCACTTCTAAAACTTTCACCCCACGAACAATCTTGTAAATATTTAATGACCACATTAAAACTCTTCAAAAACTGAAAATTAAAACTAGAATTACAAATAAACTCGAAATAAATAAAACAAATTAAGGCTTTTTTTTAAACAGAAATAAGAACACATTACGCATGATACAAAGTCAGCCGCCATTACACACGATATTAAGTCAGCCGCCATGACATATATTATGTTTACTCGCCCGAGTGATGATTAAAATAAAGATACTGTTACTTCTTACTAGCCAACTGGTTTTAATTATCTACAACTACGCAAAGAACCCCTATTTATTGCATACGATCCTTAAGTTAGACATTTTGTTGGGTTTCATGAAAAATAAATACTGTCAACAGTCAGACAGCGATAAAATTGTTTATTTATCTCTACCGGCCTACGTATCGTATCGTATCGTATATCGATTGTTTGTTTAAAATCGATTCAGGTAACCTGATCACCTAGTAAGCGCTCTCGAGTTTTAAGGATCAAATAACGACTTGCTAATCCATTATTTGTTTTTAAATTGATTTTAACTTAGAGTTTAATATTTTTTTAAATATTATTGAAGTAATTGTAGAAATATTCAAACGTAGTCCTGCCTTATAACATGGGAATGAACATATTGTAGTCGAAAATATGTTCGTGCTTTAAATAGAATGTATTCTCAGAAATCGATACATCACAAGAATCGAATATATTTGTTTTCTACGCGAAAATAGATAATGGATGTATAAGAAGATAATAAAACAACTTAGGTATTATTGAGTTAACTATTTCCAAAGTATGTTTAGTTGTTAAACATGTTTTAATCTTTATTAAAAATATCCGTTTGTATTTTTATTTTTGCTATCTTAATACAATAAAATATCCTTTAATGATGATTTAAGTTGATCAAAGGATAACGAGGCCTAATCTGTTTATTTCACATGTTATTTTTATAAACTTAACTCATTCTAACAACACTTTTAAAAATAACTAAAAGACACTCAAATTTTAATTTATTTGATTTTTAAACATTAATAAGAGTCTAGATTGTTTAATTTGGCTGGATTTTAACCTGTATTTTGTGAGGGGTGGTTGGGGTTGATTAAAATTGAAAGCACAATTGAAATAAATCTCAATTCACAGTTTAGACCTATATTGTATAATGTAGGTCTATTTGTAAATAATTAAAATTTAAAACGATTTGCTAGGATTCGGATTCGGATTCGAGATTCGAAAATAAAATGTAGATTCGGATTCGAGAAATAGTGGATTCGACCCATCTCTAATTATTAAGGTTGATGTTGTGGGATTCCTGTAAATATAAGGGTTTATATAGGGTCCAAGGTACACACAGTAACATAGAATGGGATACATGTGGCCAACAGGTTGCAAGTTTGACATGTGTGTCTGTCTTTAAATAAGCTTGATGTTTTCATTCAAACTCAACTATGTGAAAACACTTACAAAAACCTACTGATCTAAATAGTTGTCGGGTGCATATGGGTAAAATTTGCTTTAAAAATAGAGAGTGCTAGAATTAATAAAAGAAAGTAATTTGAAAGCTTCCTAAAGCAGGAAATTTCCAGTGCTGAAAACTTGAATTAAATGTTTTTAGTACATGTATAAATATCGATCAAAATCTGTAACTAAGATTCTGAGGTTTATATTTACTAATCATTGAATAAAGTCTGAGAAAATATTTTGTTAAAAATTAGCCTCAATTTTAAATTTCTGATTTAGGCTTACATGTTTAAAAATTAACTTTATGAAAATAGAGTAATCTGCATTGTTAACGGTGTGAGATAGTAAGGAATACAGATTTTACCTTGCCGAGGAAAAGACTGTGCTCAAGCTTGGCCTTCTTCATAGGAATGTCGCTGCTGTTGTGAAGTTGTAAAGGATGGCTAGTATTCATTGAAATAACATTGCTAGTTTCTAACTTTATCGTTACATCCTCTTCCATCATTTCAGTCTTAAAGATGTCTTTACAGTCTATTGCTTTACTGTTCACATCCGGGCAGTCCATAGAAGGCTCACTAGTATGCCTCATCTGAAGACGTTGCAACTGAAAGGTTATTTAGAATCTTTAATGTGATATCCTAGAGCTAGGCCAATTTATGATGTTGAGCACAATAGGCAGTCCCAATGATCAGCAAATAATCCGTTTATTAAGGGTATGCAACTTTCACATTTGTAACTTTTTTTTTAAATTTGCTTCAACTAAGGGTGTGCAAAGTCCACTTCTTCAATTAGAAACAAAGTCAAATCGAAGTTTGAATATTTTTTGTTAATTGTTTAATGCTAGTAGAGATATTATTTTGTGGTTATTTATAAAACTTAATGCACTAAAATCATTTGAATTTTTTTTATTGCACAAGTGTTTATAATATTTTATTTTATTCTGATAAATTACATTACTATTACAACTTACAATTCAATAACTTCAGATTTTTTCTGTTTAAATATTAATTTTTATTTTATACAACATTTAAAAATTGCAATAATTTAACATAAAATGAGTATTTTAGCTGTCAATATTTTGTTGGTGAAGCTTTGTAACTGTCCAAGCCAGAGTTTTTTTTTTAAAGCGAAGTCAAAATTTATATTTGATTTGAAGCAAGTCGAAGTTTCAAAGCTTTTTACACTCCTATATTTAACAACTATGAAGCCTTACCAAATAAATATTGACAGTCAAAATGCACATACATCTTCAATTTGTGTCATTCCAGACTGTTATCTACACTACAATTATTAATGTTTAAATTATGTTCAAGTGTCAACTATATGTGTATATTGTTCAAGTGTCAACTATATGCGTGTAATATTCAAGTGTCCACTATATGTAGTAATTGAATTAAATGTTAATAGTAACTTAAATCTGTTTATATTTTAACAAAGTTTTGTAAATTATAATTTGGTTAGTTAAAAGAAGACCTGGATGAAGATGGGAGGATAACATTAAAATTGACCTGAATGATAGGGTATAATAAGGTAGACTGGATAGAATTAGGTAAAGATAGGGATGAATGGCATTCTTTTTTAAGTGTGGCAACGAACTTACAAAATTCTCAAGGACTAGAGTAATTAAGTAAAAAATATTTACACACCAATTCAGGTTTTAAAGATTTTTCCTATTTTTGATTCTGCTTTACTTCAAATAAAAAAATTAAGATGGTCACACCACTACTATTAACATTTTTATATTGATTGATATAACTAGATATCACATTAACATATCTAAAAACATTATAAAGTCCAAAAAGTCACATTTAAGAGTAGTCAAACAATTATGTAATCTTGCCATAGAAGTTATCTTACCTTGTGATCAATAGTTCCACCCTCTTTGCAACATTTTGGACACTTCCAGAAGCTAGGCATTTCGTTATAAACAATGCCATGATGATCTCGACACTGTGAAGAAAAACAAATACTAATTCAGTGGTCAAATACTCACCATTCATTATGATTATGTTCAACCAGTGAAAAAATGTGGGAAATTTTACCTTTTCAACATTTCTATAACTAGCAAGGAGTCATGTGGTTAGTGTGATTCTTACAAGCTTAACTGCCTTCCCCACAATTTTTTTATCACATGGGATTACCCATAATTAATGCTGCAGTACTTATTACTTAGCTCCATTTTCACTAATTTGGATTTTTGGAACAGTTTTGGTTCTTTTAAAAATAAGTGTGAATATTTTGTAAAGTAATCTAAGAGGTTTGTAGTCACCTGTATTGCGGCACAGTTGCGATGAACAATATCCATGCACAGTATACACTCCATGAGCAAACTAGGTGATGAGCCACCGGCTGTGGCAGGATGAGTTACGTGCCTCCTCCAGCCATCCAACCCACACACGCTACATACTGTTGTTACTGGCAACACTGGCTGCAACAACAGGTGCAAGCTATTAGGATTGGCAGTTAGATTTTCACTAGCTTACTTTACTAACCTACGTGGCTTTGGGGGGTAGTCCCCAAACTGAGGCACCTGGAGATTTTCCACCATTAAATGGTTTTATATTCTCTTTAGGTTTATGCACATGATCTTCCTTAAATACCAAACTAACCACCCAGGGTAGCACACTTAAGACCAAACATTCAGATTTATTTATTAAATCCTTTGAGAAATTACCTGGGAACCAAAACTTGTTTATCTCCATGATAATTATTCAGCCAGCCTAACAGAGAGCTTTACTTATAATGATTTATTATACATGGATAGTTTTAAATGTCACCTCTGACCTGTAAACATAACCTCCTGGCACAGGACTGCTTGGCTTGCCTTGTCCCTCCAAGATTCACCATATTTCGGCAGTGATAACAAGAACCACACTCCTTACTCAAGCATGATGAGCACTTCCTACAATGTGTGCGTCGCCTCCTTGCTGTGGAAGCTCCCCCAGGTTGGCCACTTGGTTCTTCTGGGGTGGATGGACTTTCATCAATGGTATTCTGGATTAAAAAAACATGAGAACAACGTTAACAAAACATAAGTGCCCATAGAACATTGATAAGCATGCACAAGTTATAGAAGGTATGAATTTTGTTTTTACCAATATGCCTAATTTAGCTGAAAAACACCATAGGCCTACTGAATCAAATTAAAAACACTTCACATTTCCACCCACCTACTAAAAGTAGTTCAAACCACCCTTTCCTCTTATTTCCCTCAATTAAACATTACATGATCTCAACTTCCCACCACCATCTTTAGCTTTTCAGTTCTATGCTAGGTTAAGAACCATGCTCTATAAATGTTGACTATCCCCTCCTAGTGGCTATTTTACGGCTTTGAGATCCAGATGACTATCATCACACCCTCCAGTTCCCAGCTTGACACACTAAAAACCATAGCCCCCCCCACATAACTTCATACAAATAAATAAGGCGTGACAGTAGGGTCGATACATGGTGTTGACTCAACTCTTGACTAATAAAATTCCTGACTTTTCCCCTGAACATTTCCTAAAATTCCCGACTCGAAAGTCTGCATGTTTTTGATTAATCCTTCTTGTGAATAATATTTTTTTCTTTGTATTAACATAGTCCACTAGGAATTAGAAAATTATAACATACTACACAGCTACAATAAAAACAGAGAGTTTGAACCATCAAGTAATTTACTGATTATTATATTTCATATTTTTAAAGGTTTTTTTGTAATTTACCAAATTCCAGACTTATTCCAGTTTTTCCCCGATCACTTCAAATTCCTGGCTAATTCCAGTTTTCTCGGATTTCCCAGATGGTGGACATAGGGTAGATAAGATCAGTGTGTCAAGCTAAACTATATTTTTAAAGTCCCTAAACTTCACAGGTTTTTTAGAACCAATTTCCAATGTTTCCTGTCTATATATATTACTAGGTTTGCAATTTAATATAATAATATTATTAGACATATATACATTCTGAAATGATGTCACTATGCAGGTGTTAAAAGATTTCCACCTAAAGTGATGGGTCATTTGGTAATGTGATCTAAGTTAGATTTCTGTGAGATCAAATAGAGCCATTCAAAAATTACCTTCATCAATACGGTTTAAAACTATTGAGAGATATTCTGTATTAGTTTGTTCTTTCTATATAGTAATCAAATTCTCACAAATGCCATAGCTATGACTCAACTTTGGCTAAATATGCGCATCAAAGATGTGGAAAGATGACAGAAAAATCACATTTTGAGCTTGAAAATTGAGGGGAATAATTTTAACCAGGACCATTATAATAAACCAGATTCACGGTGTGTTTCGCTGGAAGAAATGTGTTAGTTTGGCTATTGTAAATAAAAGTTGTGTATTTTTTTATAGTAAATATGTGAAAATTTCTGACTTTTCTGTGTTTTCCAGGTCACTGGATAGAATATCTAATGAAGGGGGGTTTCATGCGAAAAAAATGTATTTATTTTTGAGTATAGTTTTGATCAAAAAAATATTTATTTTTGAATGTAATTTTGATCAAAAATATGAATTTTTAAGTTAATAAAAATAAATCTGGTTGCTATTGACAGTGTTAGATATTCAATTATGATTGTTTTCAAAAACTTTTTTTTTAATTCTTAGCCTCTCTTTGTTTGGGTCAACTCATGCAACATAGAAAGATCTTGTAAAATATAGGACGAATGGAAATCCTTGTGTAGAAACAATACTATCCAATGAATGGTCACATTTGCTGTTAGTAATTATGCTATCCTACACCACAAGCTATGCTACTATCTTTGTGTATTTACTATCAATGAATCACACAGCCACAAAAGTGTTTGATGTGTAGAATTATAGAGATGTTATACAAATGAGTCCTTGCCTGTAGTTTTTTTGCAAACTATACTCCTCTAGAATCTATGTGGAGTGGTCTTCTTTTGGATTTTATTTTGTATGTTGATTCTCCTAGAATACATTTATAATGGTCCTATAATGATATATTTGTATAATTTTATGCCTTTAAAAACTATTTTAAGTTTATTTTTAACTGTATCATTTTCAAATAAATTTTTGATCACGAATTATATAATTCTCTATATTTCAAACAAATTGAGAGCACTTAAAATATTTGATACCTGCCATTAATTAACATAAAAATTAATCCAAATAGCTTCTAGAGTCATTTAGTATCAGTCATTTTTCTTGTCTGGTGGAATTTGAGGAATGGTGCCCCCAAACCCCTCCTTAAATTTTGGCCTGGCTATAGCTTTGCCTTTGTTAAAAAAAGAAGTGACTATTTATTTAGATTACACTATCATCCCCTTCCCCATCTTGGCAACAGAACAAAGAAGGTTGTCTGTCAGAAGTTTAACATCGATAAGTCACCAGTATCTAACTATGGTGTGTAACACAATTCAAAAGATGGTGTTAATAATCCGTGGGTCAAATGTTGATCAGCAAAGATTTTTAGTTAAGATTAAAATTTAAATGTAAAAAGGTAAATATTTCCCATTTTCATAAAAAAAATACTTCTTAAGTATTTATGTCTTTTTCTACTAAAAAACTGGAAGATGTCACCGTTATGAATTGGATTCTAAAAGTGTTGTTTTCTTCTTTCACTGCGTGGGCTTTTACACCTTAAATCCACCCATTAATCTAGCTTTATTTATTTTTCTTAGTTATTTTATAAATATCAGTTCTGTGAATGTCTCTTAGTAATCAAAAATACTGATTTAGCCCCAATTGGCCAATAACTTTCATTTGATGCTTGAATTTTTAGATATTTTCTAAATTGAGTTGACCATAACTTATACGCTCAAGCTCAATCCTATCAACGGCTTGGCTGAATGAACAAGTTGGAAGATTGGACCCACCGTTGAGCCAAACTCAAGCGTGTGTGGCCAGGATCAATTAGACTCATGGAGCCAACCATAGTTAAGCAATGCATATTCATTGATATCCACACTTGTGATTTACTTCAGATACTTTGGTTATAATACAACACCTTAGCTCAGTCGGTAGTGTTTGTCTACTGAGCTAAGGGTCCTGGGTTCGATTCCTGGCATGGCCTAAAATTAATCAAAGGTAAAATGTGGGTTTACCCTTTCACATTGATAAATTAATGGCCAGGTACTGGATGTTGTGCCTGTTCTAGTCTTAAGTTAGATTATAAAACATATGAAGCTACGACAGGCCTAGCAGGCTGGTAGTGGAAAATACCATAGTCGCAAGCTCGCTTTTGAAAAAAGGACCTAGTCCATACACAATGACATATCGAAGTTTATCTTTATGTGTTTGAAATTTCTGGGCAATATCACTATCGGAAAATATTACTTTAAAAAGATCCCTACAAGCAGAAAAATTTCTAGCAGAAGAATGTGTCATTAATTGATTAATAACCCACAATATTTCAGCACGAGAAACTTTATCTTTAACAAGGAAGCTCTGAATAGAACAACTGGGTCTAGTTTCAGGTTTTAAAGCTACTTTATGGCCATTAGCACTAAAATGTACATCCTCATGTAGGCCTACAGATGACACTGCATTTTTGGTCAGAGGGACCAAGTCAAATATTTTTTTGCTCCCACTAGCAGCTTTCACTCTGTCAACATGCTTCTTTACCTTGGCATGAGATTGGATTGGAGATATACCCATGTTACTTATGTCAACCTTTTGGGTGGATAAAGGGGGGTAGTAGGAGCAAGAGGGTGGTGATGAAGTGAAGAACACAACAAATACTGTACTGTGCCATTGGAATGTCAAGGTCAGGCAGGTTCAGCAATAGTTTGAAGTGGTTTTTGAACTTGAGCAGTTACTAGTAACTCATCACTCATAATAATTACTGCTGCAAAAAGTGTTGAGGGGAAGGAGGTAAGGGGGAGGTTGGCTGCTAGTGTAGTCCAAACAGTTATTTGTTTCATTCTCTAGTATTTAAGGGGGAATGGGGGTGAAGAGAAGACTTAGTGTAGAGACTGAGAATAGAAAGGTCAGTAAGTGAGGCAAATTTACCCACTACATGGGTCAACTAATTGTGTGGCAAACAAGATAGACCCAGAGGGTAAGTAATTGAGGGGTGGTCAGAATAATATCAGGGGTCTCAAAAGGCTTAATCCAACATTTCACTCAATGTAAAAAGGCTGAATATTTTTCCAGTAACCGATTCAAAATTCCATTATATTCCAGTATCAAAAATAAAATAAAGTATATTTCCAGTATTGGTAGACACCCTGAGTATGGGAACTCTTCCATCAACGCGTCAAACCAAGATAATTCTTACTCAACCCTCTTCCTGCCCAGATTTTCTATCCATATATTCAGTACAAGTACTGCTATCTATAAAGTACAACTTAAACAAGAATGGAAGATAAATATTAGGCAGCTAACCATGCAGCCTGACACAAAAAAACTGCCATCGCGTTAGCCCTCAAATGAGCTATATCTACAGGACTGCCATATGTTGGCAAAGATAGTGCCAACATTTTCAGATAGAGGGTATATGTGGTCAACATGACAAAACTTCCACCAGTTAATCTCAGTTTTCTAGACCAGAGCCACTACTTATTTATTCAAGCAGTTTTTCCCAGATTATTTAATTTGAACTAGCCCTGCCTCCAATATTTTCTAAGGCTTTAAGATCAACTCACCAAGATGTTTCCAAGAACAGCCTTCCCTGTGATGGCTAGTGTGTGATCATCATGGCGGTGTTGTTCCACTAGCGTCCTCACATCCTTTATAAGACCAATAGGATCTTTGATGGATTGTGGAACATTCTTTTCATTAGCAGGCAAAATATGTAGAAATAAAACAATTGATTTTAGGCCATGCAATTCCTGGAACCAAACAACAGTAAAACACCTTAAATATAAATTTTCCAAAAGTTATAGTTTTACTTTGAAACAGAGATGTCAAACAGCTGAATTAAATAAACAGTGAACAAGGGTTATTGGGCTAGCTGCATGGGCATAGAGTTTAATTAAAGAAAAACATAAGAGAAAACCAGCAATTTTCAAAGCTTAATTGGGCCTCTTTATCAGGATTGATTTAAATACTTGCACTTGTGTAAATTACTCAATACATTTTTTGTACTAATGCTGAGAAATGAATCAATGTGTGTGCAAATGTTTATAAAATAAAGGTTAACTTCAGTAGGAGTTTCCAGTTAAAATACTTATAGTAAGCAAAAAAACACCAACAGACTACTAAGAATTATGTTCTTAAGTATGTTCCAAATGTAAAAAGCTTAGCATATCATATCAACCTTCCCTTACAAAGGCTAAAAAAAAAGTTTGTTTATGTTATATACATTACAAGCAGTCTGCATGCAACTTGTAAATGATATGTGCTGCCTGCCTAGCATGGTATGAAAGCAGGTAAAATAATATAGTAAGGGCCCAAATTTAGTGTGATTTTTTTCTCCTAAAAATGTCCTGAAAACTACATACTCATATTACTATGCACAGCCTAACATCTTTCATTGAAAGAACAAAGAGGCAGATTTATACAGAGATGTATGTTGTAGCACACTGGAATAGTACCTGCCAGTGGGAATGATCATGCATGTTTATTCTAATAATAAACTCAAGCTCAAAACAAATCGAGAAAAGAGAGAATTTCCACCTTTAAATGTCAAAGAACCGGTAATTCAGAGGTCAGTGTTAGTTGGTGAAAGAATCTGTTTTTTTTACTGATATTAAAAATCACCCATGGCAGGATCCACACATGAATGATTGTGTTGAAAAGAAGGCTTTCTCAGTGATAGAAATATATATAAAAGGGAACAAACACAGTATGGCATTTACAATGAAAAGAAGAACACAGTTCACATTTTACATTGCTGACACTGGACAAAAAGTAATGGTAACCTATTGAAGAAAATTGATTGCTACCGCTCGATCCCTTGACATAAGTTTCATTTTATTGGAACTCATCAGGAGGAAGTGTAGAATGCTAAATGTAACTTCCTGTAGTTTCTTCCAAATATAAAAAAATATCTCCTTAAAAAAGAGACATATATTCACATTCAAATAATAATCATGGTAATTTATCATATCACTTAATTGTAGGAGTGGCCAGGGATCCCAAACAGGTCCCGGTGGTCAATTTATGGGTGGGATTAACCCCCCACCCCCTCCCAAAAAGTTTCAGGGGGGGAACAAAACATAATGCTCCAAGAAACAAAACAAAAGATGGCACTCATGTTCTAGTAGTTACTGCTTACCCATCTCTTTGGTAGACAGTCTTCTTTGTTCTTTAGCAAACTTGGTGGCTGGGATGGGGAGGGGATTATTTTACCACATCTTGTAGAGAGACAAGTTGGGAAGACCATGACTTATTGTGCTCTGTCTCTCAGCAGTGATTTGTTGGGTTCAGCAAGTGAAAGAGCTTGAAATATTTTGAGGTCTGGTATATTCTTCTATCTTTTGAGGTGTGGAAATGGGGGGAAAGGGGTAGGTAGTAGCTTGCCATGGTCAACCATTTATGAGGGTTCAGAGTAGAGTATAAGGGGTGCTAAACAATCATCTTTAAGGTGAGTCAAATCTAGAGAGAACATTTAATAAAAGTAACTTTTAAGAGGTTTCAAAAATAGATAGTATTTTGAAGTTTCAAGAGAAAATTGAAGAGGTGCCAAACATTATGTTTTGTAGGGTTTTTTTTCCTTGTGCTAGTAATTAAATATAAAACACCATTTTCAAAAGAAATTAACTAATAAAAATAATTTCCATCAAAAATATAATTTAATTATTTTATTAATTGTATAATTTGATATTAATTCAAAGTTTTGCTATTTTGGTTTAATAAAGAAATGCTATTTGGGCACATGATTTTTTTTAGCACCACGTCGTATTACTCGCTCCGGTTATACGCCTATGTACTAATTACTCTAATGTGTTAGGAATAAGCGAGATTTAATTTAGAGGTGTCCTACATTTGCGTGGATGAGTGGGAAACCATTTTAAGAAAACCACCCTTGATACACCCGGCCAAATTTAAAATAAATATCCCAGTAATGGTTGTCTAGTCTATTGTGAGAGTGGTGCATTAGACCATGCAGACACTGAAGCGAGTTTTAATAATATTACAACTTTAACAAGTCTTACTGTATTAGTTTAGAAATAAATATATTTTAATTTAAGATTATTCTAAAGGGTAATTTTAAAATTTCCCGTTTCTGTCTCGAACCCCGATATTTTGACTAATTTCTCATTGTGTTCCCATCCCGAAATAAAAGTTATTTCCATCCATCCCTACTTAAAATTCAAGTTTTTACCTCGAGGTATATTCGAGATCTTTTGTTGATCATGTATAACACCCTCAAACTTTTAGTGTCAGATTATGTGCGAGGCCATACTATATTTGGGCCGATATGGTAGTAGTCGCAAGTCACTTTAGCATCATCCTTAACTGTTTCCAGCTTGTTGCCAGGTCAGTTTAGTAATCAAGTCACTTATAAAGCTATAATTAGGAGGGTCACTTATTAAATGTGAAGCAAATTCGAAGGAAAGCTTGGGACATGCAAAGAAAAGAAGGCTAAGTTGAAGATGAAATTTTGTTGTTACATAATAGTATTTTTATTTTTTTAACTATCCAATAAGTGTAGCTAGGCAAAGAAAAATGTTTGGAGAAATTAACCGAGCACACTATTTTATAATGTCATATCTATGCTGACGTTATGGACATATTTTAATCACTCGTCAGTGTTAAAATACCATTTAGTAGCAGTTTTAAAAATGATTATGTGTTGAAATAGGTCAGATTTAGTGAGATATTTCAGATATGTTCATAATAAGTAGAAATTTCCTTCTTTCTTCCTTCAAATTGTTTTTAATTGATGTGGGTGTCGAAGTGAAGGCACTCTAGCTTTCGACATTGACAATGACATTTCAAAGCTTCACACACACCTACTATTAGCCCCTGAGAGCCGGATAAAAATTAAAATAAAGATACATATATTCATAATAATACCTGTGGTGTAAGGTGAGTGTGACATATATCACTTTCAACCTCAGTCTTTGCCTCCTCTGAACAGTATGAGTGTCCCAACAAACGGTGAACGTAGCCTTCCAGCACAAACCACAACATTTCTGTAAATAAAGGGTAACGAGAGGACCTGGGCCGGCGTCTGATTTTCTCTAGTCTCGCCACCTTCAACTGCGCGTCAATACCAAAAGAGTGCAAAAACTTCCCCCCAAACATGAGTGTGTCCCGCTGAGCATAGACAGCGTGCAGCCACCCAGATGGTATTAGCAAGGTTTCTCCCGGTGAGAGAATGCAGCGGCCACATTTCTCCACCTTGTCTCCAAGAAATGTGCTTGGTGACTTCTCCGAATCTAACCATTGCTCGTAAAGCTCTAAGTTGTGTTCAGTAGGAGGGATCAGCCAAAATATCTGTCAAGAAAATAAAAGCTAATTTAATTTAAAAAAATAAAGATGAATCTTGAATATAATGTAACAATAAGAAAAATAGATTAGAGATTAGTTAATTTAATCACATGTGTCATTTACTGCTTAGCAAGGAATGGCCGAATGTGAAGGTGTTTTTTTTAAGATAATGTTATTGCTGTAATATTTTAGCTAGTCGGAATGTGTGGAACTTTAAAATTCAAGCTACAAATTGAAATTCAAATAACACTTCAATTCAACTTCACAACCAAATGATTTGCAAAGTTTGAGGCAGAAACAATGATTTAATAACTATTTTCTCTAAGAAGCTAAGCAGAATGCCGAAAATTAAAAGTTCCCAGCAGATTAAGATTAGTGTCATATCTAGAGATACAAGCCCAGCATTCTACAGCTTTAAGTAATAAATAGAAGTAAAGTCAAATAACAAATGTATTAGTTGTTATTAATAAGTATTTGATTCAAACTGTTATAGAATTGCTGCTAATGCATGAAAAGCAAGGATGGGACCTTCGAGTCTTAAGGATAGATTCTATTACATTTCGTATTCAAAATTAAAACATAATAATAATAGATTTTTAATATGATTATGTTAATAGCTCTTGCAAGGCCTACTGTTATTAGGTTTATTCCAAATAATAATAGGCTTAACTTAACCACAAGAACCCAAATAATTTATAAAACTTACCACCCAAATGAATGTTGGAATGTTTTAATGAATGCATAATTACAAAAAAATGTTCGAATTTAAGTTAAAAGAGAACTATTTATATTTTCTATAGTATTTTAAGAATTACTGTATCAAAGTATACCTCTTATGTTTAAAATGTTTTCTAAATTTTATATTTATGAGTAAAATGAAGATTCATAAACATAAAATAGTTTATTAAAACAATCTATAATGAAAGCATGCTTAGGTCAACAGTAGCTTAGTTTTTTTTATATAACTGTACAGTTCCAAGGAGTGTAAAATAAAAACAGTGTTGTTGTCATAGGAAGAAAAGTGAAGTCAAGTCAATATTGTTTAAAATTCAAAACTAGGAATTTACCAAAATTGTAATTGTATCATTATATACTATATATTTTAAACTATTTATATGGGTGTGATTAATTTATATTAACATATATGTATATATTACATACACTTGTTTATTTTTAGTTATTTAGATTATTTTAATACACATAAATTAGTCGAGTTCTTGCTTGAAGGAAAATGGACTAGTCTGGTTTTTTCAGAATAGTATCTACCCAGATGTAGCCCTGCATATACAAGGAATACATTGGCACCATTATCTCAATTTAGCATGTTTTGGACTTGTTCGGTTTTTGCAATCAACCCCTCCTAAGGTTCCTAAAATTATTTCATTATTTTAAATCTAAAAGACTCAAATTTATCTTATTTTAATGTATGAAGCACTAGAATGTATGTTCAATAGAAATAATTTGATTCCATTTTATATATATATATATATATATGAAGGTAAATTTTATTTTACTAATTCTTTTGAAATAACCCATTAAATAAAATACTTAATTTATATTGTAAAATATATATTTTTTATTATTAATAGGGTTTATGAGATTGATTGATTAATAAATTAATTTATTTAATAATATAATGTGTATACTTAGAATTTTAAAATGTATGTATATTCAGTAAAAAAAACATTTGAGAATTGAAACCAAATCTAATAAATATCTTCAGTTATCTCTTTATGGTTTTCATGAAAATCTTTAGACAAAATAAGGCAATATGCAGTAGGGCCTTGTCTGGTAGACCTACTTTCAAGTTTTTACATCAGGTCATATTATTTGAAGCTGTCATTTTATATAAAAATAACATCAAAAATAAATTAAATTGTCATTAATTTAGGCTGCATGAAAAGTTTACATTTTATAAAAGGCCCTTCTAAAAATAGGACTGTGTAATCAAATATCTATATGAGAACTATATAAAAAAAATCTTTGTATTTGAAAATATTTTAGATATTTTGATTCTCAATAAAAATTTGTGCTTTATATAATAGAATACAGTTTATATCTGGTGGAAAGTTATAATGAAAGTAAGGTTCTTTAAGCTAATATTTAAACATATAGATATTTTTGATCCTCTTTGAACATAAGGATAGCAGTGATGTCAGAGATGATACCCAAAGTTTGAAACTTCTTATATATTTGATGCCCCAAAAGCAATAAACAATGTTTCCTTACATTTTTTTAACTCAATGAATCCTTTTAGGATTCAAATTTGTTGAGTGACCAAAAATCTGCAAATTTGTTAGTGAACACACAAAGGAAAGCATGCTGGCCACCATTCACATGAAAGTGGCCCAGAAATATCCAAAATGCATGTAATGAAGTTGAATTAACTCACCTTTTTACCTCTAACAACATGATACCAGGACGAGCTCCCACCAATCTCGGTGTGGAAGTCTGTGTAGCATCCCTTGACAGACAAAAGGCAGTACTTCTGCACTTTAGGGTATTTCAGTGCCTTGTGTGAAGAGTGTGGTTGTTTCATATTTTTTGGCCACGTGCACTCTGCCCAATCCAATTCACGAACCTACAAAATGTATCCATACCATTAATCAAATGTGTATGCACTTGTTTCAAACATGTAAGCAAAACATTCAAATGGCTTTCAACACTTTAACTAAATAATTAAAAATCACAAAACATGACTGGTGAGATATTTTGAATATTTAATGATAAAAATAAAATGTTTACTTTTTATCACACTTTTAAACAAAACCGATTGCCCTGAGTGACAAATGCACTAGTTACAACCTTAAGCAGGTGCTCAAACCAGGCCCGGTGCCCCTCTCTCATTGTTCTTTTATTATTATGATTATGATTATGATGATTATGATTATTATGATTATTATTATGATTATTATTATTATTATTATTATTATTATTATTATTATTATTAGTATTAGTAGTATTATTATTATTATTATTATTATTAGCACCGCGTCTTACTACCCGTTAGGGTTATACGCACTTTACGCTAATGTGTAATGGTAGGGTGATTGTGAGATGAAATGGAGGACCTACAGTTTAACGTGGAATCCGAACCACGGCGGAGGCCGGGCATTCCACTCATTGTTCTACTCCATTTCAGTGGAGGCAACACCTTATTCGCATAGAGAGGTAAATTAGCTTGGCAAATAAAAAAGTGTTTATGAAGGACTTTCGCCCCAAACCTAACAGGTTTCTGGGGGACCTCCCTTGGTAAATGTTTGAAAATTGGTTACTCCCAGAAGATATTTGGGGTGACTCTGATCTGATTTTTTAAACTATACTTCTCTATAAGTTATTAGAGCAGTGGGGCAAGGATGCTGTTTGTCACCCAGTCTGTCCAACTTGTATAGGCAGTAGTCGGTAAGGGAAAACCTGAAAGAACGTGGCAATTTCAGAATGGGAGAAGTACACAAGTGTTGTAAACTGTGAGATTCAGAGTAAACTTTCGACTTTCCATTGTTTACAAATTAACCCCACTTAATGTATTTGTAATAGGTTTTTCTATTATAACTTTGTTCATAACTGTGTTTTTCCTTTTCATATAACAGAGTCACATACGCCATGGACAACAGAGATCCTGTTGATGCTGATGCTATCCTACCATCAAATGGCGACACACACACACATGGTATAACTTCCGTCCCAAGCTAAACTCATAGCAGCCATTAGTGAATGAGGTTGGGTGGTTGCTTACAAAACCAAGGTAAGTGAGCTGCGAATCACTTTGAACTTCTTGAATCCACAGCCGGCAATTTCCCGGATTGCCAACACACACCCCCATGATTCAACCATTTTCTAAGATTAATCAAAGACTAGCTGATATAAATAAAGAGATTGAAAATTTACCTATTACGGACCAATCTAATAATATAAACACCTTGCAATATCACCGATAATACTAAATCTGAAGTCTTGTCAGGATTTCTGGAAAAAATACCGCTTTGTGACGGTCAAAATTATGAAATTGTATTTAAATTTCTGTTGTAAATCAATTACTTTTGTGATTTGAATGTAGATAATGAAATTGAATTTCTTACATTCTGTCTTAGTAAAACTGGTGGTTATTTGACACAATTATTGGTAAGATGTTTGGGTCAAAAATCTTTCATGGAGAAATTGTCGACATAAAATTTTAAGTATTTTGGTCCCTCTACAAGCTAAATCTAGTTTGAAAATCCAATTTGTAAATAGATTTCAAAAACCTGACAAATCCTTTTGTAACTTCCATCATGTCAGTCTCTGAAGCAGCTAAAGTACTTAATTTAGAGGAAAGAGAAATAGTTTCAACTATTCTCGAAAATATGTCTCTCTTGACACAACGTTATTTTGTTTTTGTCTCTCAACCATCCTCAATGGCGGAGTTGCATTTCTTAGCTTCTCTAATAGAAAGTTCTATGCTAGCAGAACAGGAGTATTTGGTTTACAGCCCTCCGCCCACTATGCTTAAACAATTTGATAATACTAGTTCTAGTATACCTAATAATTATAATTACAATTACAATTATAGTAAACCATCTCAATCTCACATTACCAAAACTCATGCTAGTCATAACCAGGGCTTAAATAAACAAATTTAAAGAAAAGATATTTCTTCAATCAAGTGTTACAAGTGTTAAAAGATGTCAACATATCTGCAATAATCATAATTATATATGATAGTGATTCCAATCCTTCCAATGTATCCACATTAATCAACAATATTCACCCTAAATTATCTTTCATTCTGGAGAATGAAGCTAATGGCAGTATCATTTACTTAGACCTTAAGAGGCAGTGCCACTTACTTAAACCTTAATATTTCCAAAAGTTTGCATAAGAAACTAAGCTATAAAATATGCAGGAAACCCACTCATACCAATGCAATTATTCCCAATGATTCCAACCATCCTACCTCTCATAAACTTGCTGCCTTCAATAGCCTGACAAATCAGTTACTAAATATCCTTCTCAGCAAATATAACTATAAAACTGGACTAAATATAATCAAATTAATAGCCACAAATAATGGCTCTTCTCATTCAACTATCTACAAAATCCTAAATGAATAGAAAAACAAAATCAGATCCAATAACTTCCCTACCACTCTCAGTAATGGAAACCTAAATGGCTCTAATCAAAATGAAAAAAAATGATAAAATTCAACTATATTGATCCTGAAACTCATCTTATCACCAATATTGTCAAAAAGTTCAACCTCAACATCCCTTTCTCCACCAACAACAAAATCTTAGTAATCTTGGTAACAGCAATTTAAATAAAAATGGAATTTATAAAGTCACTTGTGAACGCAACAGTATATACATTGGATAGCTACAAGGTTCGTTATAAAGAGCACATTTCCAATAAAAACAGAAAATACTTAGAATACTACAAAATTCTTTACTTCATTTAAATCCATCTCAAATTTGTTAACCTATAATTAATTAAATTTTATACTTGTCAACTTTAATACTTATTTAAACTTGAAGCCCAAATTTTATAGTTTGAATCCTTAACTTACTTGAACTTGGTTTGTCAAACCTATTTTGTTATCTGTAAATTTTACAACACTTTTTTAATGTATTCTCATGTTTAAACAACGGATGGTTTGAATAATTTCTACCTTTAGTACTATGTACTTCCTTTTGACTTGTTTAAATATTAATAAACTGATTTGTTGAACTTGTAAATTATTCTTTTACTTTGTTGCTTCCAATCAATATTTATAAGTTAATGAATGTTGTAGACTGTGCCATTCTGCAGAAGAGGTACAGGAAATGATGGCTTAGATGGTGGAGACAGGGAGAAGATATGGCATGGAAATCAACATCAAAAAGTAAAAGTGATAGGGATTTCAAAAACTGAAGAGCCACTGGAAATCAAAAATGGAAGCCCGAGTTGGAAAGTGTTGAGCAGTTAAGTATCTGGGAATTCTGCTGACAAAGGATGCCTATTGCACCAAGGAAATGAGGTCAAGGATCACCATGGCCAAGGAAGCTTTCAAAAAAAAGAGGTTATTGCTGACCAGCAAGTTAAGTTTGGAACTGAGGAAAAAACTAATGAAATACTTAATTTGGAGCATCGTGCTGTATATAGCAGAAACCTGGACTCATAGAAAGATGGAAAAGAACAACTTAAGAGCTTTGAAATAGGGTGCTGAAAAGACTTGAAAAGATTAGGTGGACAAACATGATGACAAATGAAGTTTGATTGTGATCTGTGCCTCAGCAACTGAATCAAACACATCCGTTGGATGAAGTTTTCTACACATCATGGAAGCCAAGGTTGAGGGAAAGAAGAAAATTCTGGGAGCAGAAAGAGGCAAAAGACAGGGTGAATTGACGTTCTAAGTTCAATGACAAAAGGAATGGACCTGTCATAAGATAGAACACCTAAAAATAATAATAATAAATAATCAGTTATTTGGTAGGGGTATGCAAAGTCCATTTTTTCAATTCAAAGCAAACATTAATAGAATATATTAAATATTCTCAAAGCCTAATTGAAGTTTTAATATTTTCTTTAGGTTGTTTTATGCTTCAAAAAATATTATATTGTGTTTATTTATATTACTTATGCACTAACATTAACTGGAAAATGTTTTATTGCACAATTTTTTGTAATATTTCATGTTCTGACAAATCAAGTTACTATCACAACATGAAATTATATTTCTTCCGATTTTTTCCATTGAAATAATAATTTATAATTAGTAAAAGTGCTAAGAATGGCTATAAGTGAACATAAATGAAGTAATTTAACTATCAATATTTTGATTGGCGAAGCTTCGAATCCATAATTTGTTTCAAAGAAAAGCCGAAGCTTGTGTTTGTTTTGAAGCCAAGTCAAATTTTCGAAGCTTCACATGTTGGAATGTTGGTATTCATTTATGACGAGTTGCAGTTGTTTAGTGTAGCCATATTTGTGATAGTGCATGCGCAGCGTGTCTCTTTATCAGACAGTAAACAGTCGAGTCATGGCCGGTATAGTTTAGGGACACATGTGCGTGACCTCGTTACTTGTAACTTTATTGCACTGACTAACGTTTGTTTTATTGTGTTATCTTGTTTGTTTCGGTTCACTTGACCCACGGCGATCTTTCTCTAACAGGTTATGGGCCC